>VNWV01000045.1:0-87570 GCA_009801085.1 Lasiodiplodia sp. COLG20
CCCTAACCCTAACCCTAACCCTAACCCTAACCCTAACCCTAACCCTAACCCTAACCCTAACCCTAACCCTAACCCTAACCCTAACCCTAACCCTAACCCTAACCCTAACCCTAAAAACCCTAACTAACCCTAAATAACCCTAATATTTTATTAAATATTAAATAAAAGACTTCTATTTTAGACTATAATATCCGCTTTCGTAATACTCTATACGCTACTAGAATACCGTATATAAATATACTACTCTACGAAAAGTATAAGATAGAACTTAAAGAGAAAATCTAAAAGACTCTAATCTATTATTCTAGATAAGTAATTCTTAGCGACCTTATAAATAAGATATAAGAACTAGACTAACTATAAACTAAGTATTAATAGAATAACTAGAGGTCTAGAGCTAATAGCTTCTAACTAAAAAGACTCCTACGTTATATCTAAGAAGAAGGCGACGCTATAGAACTCGATATAGCGCGTAAAGAAGAAAAGAAGTTTAATAATAAAGAAAAAGATAAATAATAAACGTATAAATAGACCTCTTAGTAATAAACCCGATTCGATAAGAGACTCTACATCTATTATAGCGCTAAGTAGTATAAAGAACACCTCTCGAAGTGTACTAAAAAACCGCGTAGAAAGACCGCGGCCACTAATAAAAAGAAAAACTCTAAGAAAGCCACTACGGTAGCCATTAAAAAGATCAGTTACGTAGCTATAAGTTAGACGACCTATTACGACGACTATTATCTAATCTATAAGAGCGAGAAGTAGGGCGCGAACTAGTATTTTAAGAAGTTCTAACGCGTTTATACTACTCTACGAGCTTCTACGTAAGAAGAAATCTAAGAGTTCGACGAAATCCTAATAGACGATAGAAAGATTCTTAATAGTAAAGAAAGTTTTCGCGTCTATACGTCCGAATCTAGTAAAGACGAAATAGAGTACTAGTAAGACGAAGTCACTCTAACTAGAATCGAGAAACATCTAAACTAATACGAAGAAATAAGACGTACTAATAACTCTACGTCTATAACTATCTAGATCTTCGCGGCATAAATAGATATACCTATAGAATAATATAGAATTAAGAAAGAAACTATATAGTTCCGCACTTACTACGAAAACTAATAGGGAAAATAGAACCTCTTTCTCTAGAGCGCCGAGGAAATTACTAGCTAGTTATAGAATAAAGCGTAAGGCGCGTAGTAGTAAGAGAATAGAGTATATCTAAGAAATATAGTAAGAACGCTAGAAATACACGGGATAGTAATATTCTAAGAGAATATTCTCTAATAGACCCTCTTATCTAAGTATAAGCGCTTTACGATATAATACTAAGTCTATAATAAAATAGTCTACTATTAACGAAAGATTACAAAGTAGTAGTAGACGTAATAGAAGAAAACTCTTCTCTACGTAGAAGAATAGAACCTCTACTTCTACGACGATATCTTCTAATTATCGGGTAATAGTTTCTTTCTACGCGATTAGATACGGAGACTCCGAGAACTACGTCTATATAAGCTCTATAACGCACTCTAGTTAGAAAACTAAACGGCCTTTCTAGCTAGGGACCTTAGAAGGGGCCGTCTACTAGATTTCTTAACAAGGTTATAAGTATATCGAATAGGAAAATATCTATCAGAACTAAAATTACGGACTTAGTATATATATTAGTTTATATTAGTAATTACTATATAATGGCTATAATTAATAGTAACGCGTAAGGAAACTTTATCGACCCCATCTACGTCGCTAAGCTACATATACACCGCTAAACGAAGAATTACCCCTACTTACTAGTTACTATAGATAAATTACCGGCTAAGTAAGAAAAAATCCGCTTAGAAACCGGTACGATCCCTATTTTCATCGGTAATTATAAGAAATATATTAATCTAGACCTTATAATAATTCTAGAATACGATATTATCCTTAGAATCTCGTAGCTTAAAATATACGAGCTATAAATCAACTAGAGTACGGAAAAAGTTAGCTTTCTAAAGAAAAAGTGCATAAAATACCTCACTACCGTAAAACGAATAAGCTAGACGTTAGAGAATAGAGCTAAAGCTAAAAGCTAGAGTTAATAGAGCTAGAGCTAGAGCTAAAAACTAAGAATCTAGAACGTAGAGTTAAGAAAGAACGTAAAAACGTTAGACTTCGTTAACATCTAAGAAATATTCTACGCGGTAATCTAACGTATAAAACGTCGAGGCGAGAAAGTTTACGAAATACACCTTAAGCCTAGTAGAAAAATAGAATATAGAATCGTAGCTAAAATATAGCGACTAAGAACGGGACCTTCTATAAAGAATAACTATTTAAAGTTAGTTAGAGAAGACTATCTCTAGAGAATATACGCTAGATACGACGGAAGACCCGTTAAGAAAACTACCTAGCCGGATAGAGAATATACCGTAAGTAATATCTAGAAGAAGATAGATAACTTTAAGAAAAAAGAAGCTCTAATATCGAAACTTAAAACGGTATCTCCGTAGTTTTAGAGATAACAACCGGTATTCTAGAAAAGAGAAAAGAGATAGCTACCGAAGTATTAGCTATAAGATTACGAGATACCTCTTATCTTAAAGACGTAATCTACGTTTAAGCCAATCTACTCCCTCTCTTAGAAGAAAAGTAAGACTTTAAGAAAATATATTAAAAAGAACGTAGAACGAGGTTATATATAGTCTTCGTTATTACTAGCTAGATACCCTATTCTATTCGTTCTAAAGAAAAACGGTAAGCTCCGTCTCTATATCGATTATAGATAACTAAACGACATTATAGTAAAAAACTAATATCTATTACCCCGTATCGACGAGCTATAGAATAAGACCTGAGAGGCGAAATACTTTACTAAGTTTAACTTTAGAGACGGCTACTACCTCGTATAAATTAAGAAAGAGAAAGAATAGAAGATAGCGTTCTAAACGCGTTATAGTTACTTCGAATATATAGTTATACCGTTTAGGCTTACTAATACCCTAGTAATATTCTAGAGCTTAGTTAATAACGTCTTACATCCGTATTTAGATGTATTTTATATAGCTTATCTAGACGATATTCTAATCTACTCGAAAACCCTCGAAGAATATACGAAATATATTAAGAAGGTTCTAGACGCACTCTAAAAATAAAGACTATCTATCGTACTCGAGAAATACGAATAGTACTTCTAGAAGGTAGAATACCTAGGATTTATTATTACCCTAGACTATATTAGTATAGACGAAGCTAAACTAAACGTAATTAGAGAATAGTCTATACTAAAAACCGTTAAGAAAGTATAGTCGTTTCTCGGTTTTACTAACTTTTACTATAAATTTATCGTAAAATATATAGCGGTATACGAGCTACTTACGAGACTCACTCGAAAAGAATACAGGTTTAAATAGAACGAAGAGTAATAACGAGCGTTCGACTTACTAAAGTAGATATTCTATAAAGTATCTATTCTCGAGATTTATAACTCTAAACTCTCTATTATTATAGAAACTAACGTATTAGACTACGCTATTAGAGCCTATCTTAGTTAGCCCGACGAATAAGAACGGCTCTACCCGATTACGTACTACTTTAGAAAAATAACGCTTCTAGAGCTTAATTACGACGTCTATAATAAAAAACTTCTAGCTATTATTATAGTATTTAAGAAATAGAGGTATTACCTAGAAGGCGCGAAGTACTAGATATTAGTACACTACGACTATAAGAACCTTACGTACTTTACTACTATAAAGAAACTAACTCGAAGGTAAATTAAGTAGGCTAAAGAATTAGCGTCCTATAATATAAAGATTATCTATAGAAAGAGATCGAAAAACGCTCGCGTAGATACGCTAAGTAGAAGAGCCGACTATATCGAAGAGAAGCTAGAACTATAGTCTACGATACTTAACTAATAGAAGAACGAGACTTTTATATCCGCTAGAGCGTACGTATCTATATTTAGAATTACCTAATTATAACTAAAGAGAAATCTAGAGACCGATCTATTACTTACTCTAGTTAGACTACTAGCGCCGGCGATACGTCTAGAAGGTAACGCTTAGACGCGAAAGATTTAAGAAGTCTACGTCTATAACGTAATAGCCTAAGAATTTGAAAAAATAAAAAACGACTCTTAAATTACGCGCGACGTAGAAGATATAATTCTATATTCGAAATTAGTCTACGTTCCGGTAAAACTTCGGGAGAAACTCGTTAAAGATATCTATAAAGTACTAGTATACGGTTACTAAAAAATTAAGAAGATAATAGAGCGAATAACTAGAAATTACTACTTCTAGAGCCTAAGAAGAATAGTTTAGAAGATAGTTTCGTAATACGACTTATATATTAGAAGTAAGGCCGCGAGATACGCACCCTATAAACTACTCTAACTAATCATAGCTCTAAAGAAACCCTAGTAATTAATCTCGCTAGACTTTATTATAAATCTATCCGAGTTAGTTAAACTCTTAACTAACGTTAAGTACGACTCGATTCTAGTCATCGTCGATAGGCTTACTAAGTATACGTACTATCTACTATATCTTAAGTCGATAAACGCGAAAGAACTAGTCTATATATTTCTTAGAATAATTCTAGATAACTATAAGTTACTAGAAGAGCTCGTATCGAATAAAGATCGGCTATTTATATTCTAATTCTAGTAAAGTCTTATCTAATAGCTTAAAGCTAAGTATAAACTCTCGATAATAGTATACCTCTAAACGGACGAATAAACTAAGCGTATAAACTAAATACTAAAGTAATATCTACGCTATTATCTTAACTATATCTAAAATAATTAGATTATATTACTACTACTAGTATAATTCGCGTATAATAGCTTAAAGGCGTTAGCTACTTAGAAAACCCCGTTCTACGCTAATTATAGGCGCGAACCGATAGCCTATAGAGAAGAAATTCTAAGCGAATCCCTAGTCTAGAAAGAAATTTTTAAGATAAACTAGCTAAAAGAGCTCTATAAATAGCTTAGCCTCGACATTAAATTTAATAGTTATTTAATATTCTGCTACTATAATAGGCGGTACTAGAAGACACCGAAGCTAAAAAGAGGAAATAAAGTTTATCTTCTTAGAAGAAATATTAAAACTCGACGGCCAAATAGTAAATTAGACTTTAAGAAAATCGGACCTTTTAAGATCGAAGAAAAACTAGATAAAGTTATATATTATCTTAAGCTACCTAGTACTATATAGATAAACCTAGTATTCTATATAGAACTACTTAAACTAGCTCCAAAAAACGCTATTCTAGTAGAAGAAACCGAAGAAATAACCCTAGAAAATCTAGACGCCGACGAAAATAAAGATTAGATCGTAGAGAAAATTCTTGATAGCGGCTACTATAATAGTTAATTCGAATACCTTATTAAATAGAAAGGAGACTAGAATAATATCTAGAAACCGCTAGAAAACTATGAAGGCTATAAAGACCTTATTATAGACTTCTATCGCTAAAATCTAGATCGACCTAAGCTAGAGACGCGTTAATTACGGGGGCGCCTAAGAATCTAAAATTAAAATCTAAAGTCTACTACGCCTAATTAACTAACTCAAACGTCTCTAGCGGCGTAGCACCTAAACTAGCTCTAGAAAATCTAATAGTCTAGATAGGACCCGTAGAGATATTAGCTAAGAACTCGCTACGTAAACGCTTTAGTAACCGCTTCTTCTTAGTATTTTCGGGGTTAATAGAGCTTCTAGAATCTATATTCTCGGTACGCTCTAACTTCTTAAGGCTTTTAAAGCCTCGGCGTACTATTAAAGAATAACGCGTCTTTAAGAAACGCTACTATTTACGAAGACGTTTAATTCGAGTAGTCGCAATCTATAAAGCGGTATAAGTAGTCGATTTCTTAACCTCTAAACGAGTCTGCTCACGATCTAACTTTTCCACTACTAAGAATTAGTAGAAAGTCTTAAGTAAAGAGAAAGAAGCCGCGTATAACTAGAACTACTAGACGTAGCTACGTTATAACCTATACGACGCTTCTTTAAGTAAGAAGTATAAATAGAGGGATTATCCTCTAGAATAATATAAGAAGAAGAATACTCTAGATAATTTATATAAGAGATTATCTTAATGCCGTTACGCAAAATCTAACGAAGTAAATTCTAACGACGAAGAGTAGTATAATAAAAATAAGAAGAAATCTCTAAGATTTTAGTAAAGAAACGCTTCTTAGGAGGTATAGCGAAAACTTACTAAGAGAAAGAAAGAAAAAAACTAAAAACTACTAACGGCGCGATATATATTATAAAAACCTAGAATAATCTTCGGGCCGAAGATTTCTAAGAGAGGGAGTAGTATTACGAACTCTAGAAAATACGGGCCTTATAATTCTAAGGGTAAAAAGCCTGTACGAAAAAACTTGCTGTAAGAACTAATAAGTCTCGTGGGCGGAAGAGCTATACGGCTTTAGATTTCGTACGGAAATCTAGAGAATACGAGATAACGGCGCGTACGAAAATACTAATAGATAGTAGCCGAAGCCCGTATAGAAAGAACGTCTATAAGGGCGCGGCAACTCTAGAAAAAAGTACGAACTAGAAAGTCTTTTACAGAACGAAGGACTATAGGGTTAAGCTAAGAGCCGAAGGTCTAGATATATAATCGTTTTAAAGTAATATACGAAGGTGAAAAGCCGGAAGGTAGATAGAAGAGAAACGAATAAGATATAGTACGATATTATAATCGTTTAGAAGTCCGAGAAACGTTCTAAGCGCTTAAATTATATGCGATCTATAGCGAGTCCTTACGAGCCTAGGCTTATAATAGCTTAATTTAAGGCCTTACGAGCTAGAGCTTATAAGGACTTCTTAAATTATAACTAGCTTTTCTATAGTATATAGATATACTTATTAGCTAGACTCTTAGCCCTTCGTAGTTAACTTAAAGTTCTAATTAAGACTTCTTAATTAGAGATAACCGGCTTACTATATACTATATAATTACGTAATACTTCTTTTATCTAACTACTATTCTCCCTCTCTTATCTCTTTAAGATAAACCCTACGGTTTATCCGACCTACTAAGCGACTTCGAAGCTTAGTAAAAGAAGTCTACCGTTATACTATCTAGCTAAATAGAGAATATACCGTAAGTAATATCTAGATAGAGGTAGATAACTCTAAAGAAAAGAAAGCTCTAATACTAGAACTTAAAACGGTATCCCTATAGTTTTAGAAATAGTAACTAGTGTTCTAGAAAAGAGAAAAAGAATAACTATCTAAATACTAATTATAGAATTATAAAATATCTTTTATTTTAGAAACGTAGTCTACGTTTAAGCTAATCTATTTTCTCTTCTAAAAGAAAAGTAAAGCTTTAAGAGAATATATCGAGAAGAACGTAGAACGAAAATATATATAGTCTTCGTTATTATCGATTAAATATTCTATTCTATTCGTTCTAAAGAAAAACGGTAAGCTTTATCTCTATATTAATTATAGATAGCTAAATAATATTATAGTAAAAAACTAATATCTATTACTCTATATCGACGAGCTATAGAATAAGATTCGAGAAATAAAATACTTTACTAAATTCGACTTTAGAGACGGCTACTATCTCGTATAAATTAAGAAAGAGAAAGAATAAAAGATAGTATTTTAAATACGTTACGGTTACTTTAAATATACGGTTATATCGTTCGAGCTTATTAATACTCTAGTAATATTCTAGAGCTTAGTTAATAACGTCTTACGTCCGTATCTAGATGTGTTTTATATAGCTTATCTAGACGATATTCTAATTTACTTAAAAACCCTCGAAGAATATATAAAATATATTAAAAAGGTTCTAGACGTATTTTAGAAATAGAGATTATTTATCGTATTTAAGAAATGCGAATGGTATTTCTAGAAGATAGAATACTTAAGATTTATTATTATTCTAGACTATATTAGTATAGATAAAGTTAAACTAGACGTAATTAAAGATTAGCCTATACTAAAAACTATTAAAAAAGTATAGTTATTTCTCGGTTTTACTAACTTCTATCGTAAATTTATTAAGAAATACGCGGTCGTATACGAGCTACTTACGAGGTTTATAAGAAAGAAGTATAGATTTAAATAGAAAGAAGAATAATAGCGCGTATTTAACTTACTTAAGCGAATATTCTACGAAGTATCTATCTTTAGAATCTATAATTCCGAACTCTCTATTATTATAAAAACCGACGTATTAGACTACGCTATTAGGGTCTATCTTAGTTAGTTCGACGAATAAGAACGGCTTTATCCGATCGCGTACTATTTTAGAAAAATAATATTCTTAAAGCTTAACTACGACGTCTACGATAAAGAACTTCTAGCTATTATTACGATATTTAAGAAATAGAGATACTATCTAGAAGACGCGAAGTACTAGATATTAGTATACTATAACTATAAGAACCTTACGTACTTTACTACTATAAAGAAACTAACTAGAAGATAAGTTAAATAGACTAAAGAATTAGCGTTATACGATATAAAGATTACCTATAAAAAGAAATCTAAAAACGCTCGCGTAGACGCGTTAAGTAGAAGAGCTAACTATATTAAAGAAAAGCTAGAACTATAGTCTATAGTACTTAGCTAGTAGAAGAATAAAACTCTTATATCCGCTAAAGCGTACGTATCTATATTTAGAATTACTTAATTATAGCTTAAGAAAAACCCGAAGACTAATCCGTCGCTTATTTTAATTAGATTACTAGCGCTAGCGATACGCCTAGAAGGTAATATCTAGACGCGAAAGATTTAAGAAGTCTACGCCTATAACGTAATAGTCTAAAAACTTAAAAAAGTAGAAAACGACTCTCGAATTACGCGTGATGTAGAAGATATAATTCTATATTTAGAATTAATCTACGTTCTAGTAAAACTTCGAGAGAAACTCGTTAGAGATATCTACGAAGTACTAGTATACGATTACTAAGAAATTAAAAAGACGATAGAGCGAATAACTAGAAATTACTACTTCTAGAGTCTAAGAAGAATAGTCTAGAAGGTAGTTTCGTAATACGACTTATATATTAAAAGTAAGACCGCGAGATACGCATTCTACGGACTACTTTAACTAATTATAGCTCTAAAGAGACCTTAGTAATTAATCTCGCTAGACTTTATTACGAATCTACTCGAGTTAGTTAAACTCTTAACTAACGTTAAGTATAACTTAATTTTAGTTATCGTCGATAGGCTTACTAAGTACGCGTACTATCTACTATACCTTAAATTAATAAACGTAAAAGAACTAGCCTATATATTTCTTAAAATAATTCTAAATAACTATAGGTTACTAAAAGAGCTTATATTAGATAGAGATCGACTATTTACGTTCTAATTCTAGTAAAACCTTATCTAATAGCTTAGAGCTAAGTATAAACTCTTAATAATAGTATATTCTTAAATAAATAGATAGACTAAGCGTATAAACTAAACGCTAGAGTAGTATCTACGCTATTATCTTAACTATATCTAAGATAATTAGATTATATTACTATCGCTAGTATAATTCGCGTATAATAGCTTAAAAGCGTTAGCTACTTAGAAAACTCTATTCTACGCTAATTATAGGCACGAACCGATAGTCTATAAGAAAGAGATTCTAAGCGAATTATTAGTCTAAAAAGAAATTTTTAAGGCGAATTAGCTAAAAGAGCTCTATAAATAGCTTAGCCTCGATATTAAATTTAACGGATATTTAATATCTCGCTACTATAATAGATAGTACTAAGAGATATTAAAGCTAAAAAGAGAGGATAAAGTTTACCTTCTTAAAAGAAATATTAAAACTCGACGGCCGAATAGTAAATTAGACTTTAAGAAAATCGGACTAGTCGAGATTAAAGAAAAGCTAGACGAGGTTATATACCGTTTTAAGCTACCTAGTACTATATAGATAAACCTAGTATTCTATATAGAACTACTTAAACTAGCTTCGGAAAACGCTACTTTAATAGAAGATACCGAAGAAATAACTCTAGAAAATCTAGATACTAACGAAAATAAGAATTAGATCGTAAAAAAAATCCTTAATAGTAGCTACTATAATAGTTAATTCGGATATTTTATTAAATAGAAAGAAGACTAAAATAATACCTAGAAACTACTAGAAAACTACGAAGACTATAAAGACCTTATCGTAGACTTCTATCGCTAAAATTTAAATCGATCTAAGCTAGAGACGCGTTAATTATAGAGGCGCCTAAAGACCTAAAATTAAAATTTAGAGTCTACCGCGTCTAATTAACTAACTTAAACGTCTCTAGCGGCGTAGTACCCGAGCTAGCTCTAGAAGATTTAATAGTCTAGATAGAATTCGTAGAGGTATTAACTAAGAACTCGCTACGTAAACGCTTTAGCGACCGCTTCTTCTTAGTATTTTCGGGGTTAATAGAGCTTTTAAAATCTATACTCTTAGTACGCTCTAACTTCTTAAGACTTTCGAAGCCCTGATATACTATTAAAGAATAACGCGTCTTTAAGAAATACTACTATTTATAAAGACGTTTAATTCGAGTAGTTATAGTCTATAAAGTAGTATAAGTAGTCGATTTCTTAATCTCTAAACGAGCCTACTCGCGATCTAACTTTTCTACTATTAAAGATTAGTAAAAAACCTTAAGTAAAGAGAAAGAAGCTATATATAACTAAAACTACTAGATATAGCTACGTCGTAACCCGTATAACGCCTCTTTAAGTAAGAAGTATAAATAGAAGAGTTATTCTTTAGAGTAATATAAGAAGAAGAGTACTCTAGATAATTCGTATAAGAGATTATCTTAACGCTATTACGTAAAATCTAACAAAGTAAATTCTAATAATAAAGAGTAGTGCGGTAAAAATAGAAAAAAATCTTTAAGATCTTAATAAAGAAACGTTTCTTAGAAGGTATAGTAAAGACTTACTAAGAGAAAGAAAGAAAAAAACTAAAGACTACTAACGGCGCGATATATATCGTAGAAACCCGAAATAATCTTCGAGCCGAAGATTTCTAAGAGGGAGAATAGTATTATAAATTCTAGAAAATACGGACTTTATAACTCTAAGAGTAGAAGACTTACACGAAAAAACTCGCCGTAAGAACTAATAAGCCTCGTAGGCGAAAAAGCCGTACGGTTCTAGATTTTGTACGGAAATCTAGAGGATATAGAATGACGGTACGTACGAAAATACTAGTAGATAGTAGCCGAAGCCCGTATAGAAAGAACGTCTACGAGAACGCGGTAACTCTAAAAGAAAGTATAAACTAGAAAATCTTCTATAGAACGAAGAACTATAGAGTTAAGCTAAGAGCTAAAGGTTTAGACGTATAATCGTTCTAAAGTAGTGTACGAAGGTAAAAAGCTAAAAGGTAGATAGAAAAAGAATAGATAAGATATAATACGATATTACAATCGTTTAAAAGTCTAAGAAACGCTCTAAACGTCTAAGTTACGTGCGATCTATAATAAGCCCTTATAAGCCTAGGCTTATAACGGCTTAACCTAAGCTTCTACGAGCTAAAGCTTATAAGAGCTCTTTAGATTATAACTAGCTTTTCTATAATATATAGATATACTTATTAGCTAGACTTTTAATCCTCTATAGTTAACTTAAAGTTCTAATCGAGACTTCTTAGTTAGAGGTAACTGGCTTACTATATATTATATAATTACGTAATACTCTTCTTATCTAACTACTATTCTTTCTCTCTTATCTCTTTAAGGTAAACTCTACGGTTTATCCGACCTACTAAGCGACTTCGAAGCTTAGTAAAAGAAGTCTATCGTTACATCTAAACCGTCGTTAGTTAAGAGTAAATAAGTTTTACGAGTATTAGCTACTAGAACCGCTTACCGTCTAACGAAAGACTAACTTCTAGTACTAGTATTCTTCGGCTACGTAATCTAGTAAAAGTTTTAGTTAATATTACTTCTCTAATAAATCGGTAGAAGATACTCTATCGTAAGGTCTAGTAAGATTAAACCCTTAACTCTAACTCTAACTAACTCTAATTCTACTTTTCTACGAGGGATAAGTCTCGTTCTATATTCTACGCTATAGAAGAAAAAAAGTCCGGTTTTACTTTAGATTAGTAATTCGGCTTCGGCTATTCGGTCTAGAAGTAATAATACGCGATTTCTACTAAACGGTTAAACGTCTAAACGTTTCGATTAACCGATTAAGCGCTTAGCCGCTTAAGCGATAGTAGTTTAAACGCTTAACCGTTTAGTAGAATCCGTATATTTAAGACGTACTTTTATCGTTCTCTAATAAGCTAGATAGACGAAAGTAAGTATATCTTTCTCGAAATAACTTACTAGAAACTCTATACGCGTTTATTATTTATAAATCTCGAATACTATTTTGTCTTAAACCCTAACTAACTCTATTATAAGTCTAGCTCTTAAGAACTTACTATAAATCGTATATAACTTAGGCGTTTAGAGCGTTCTTTTATCTTTTAAACGATTATAATATCGTACTATATCTTATTTATTTTTTTTCTTATTTACTTTTTAACTTTTTATTTTCGCGCGCTTCTTCGAGACGATTATACGCTTAAATCTTTAACTTTTAGCTTAATTTTACGGTTTTTTATCTCGTAGAAGATTCTTTAGTTCGTATTTTTTTTTAGAGTTATTACGTTCTTATAGGCGTTCTTTTCGTATAGATTTTAACTACTATCTACTAGTATTTTTATACGCGTCGTTATTTCGTATTCTTTAAATTTCCGTACGAAATTTAGAGTCGTACGGCTCTTTCGCTCTTAAGACTTATTAGTCTCTACGGCGAGTTTTTTCGTATAGGTTTTCTACTTTTAAAGTTATAAAGTCTATATTCTCTAGAGTTCGTAATAAAATATTAGATTAAATATTACGTACTTAGTTCTTTATATTTAAAAAAAAAGTACGAATTTTAATTTAGATTATTATAGTTAGTACTAAGATAATCTTATTTTTAATATCTATAAGATAGTAGTTAAAGTATTACGCTAAAATTTAGAGAGAAAAAAAGAGATAAAAACGTTAGAAAAGATATAGCGCGTTAAGAGTTTACTACTACTATCTAAAATATTACTAAATACTATATTTAAAGAATAGTAGTCGTAATTAGATAGAGAAGATAATAGAAAAAATATAAAATAATAATTAAAATTAACTATAAAGATTCTATCTACTATAAATAAGTATATTCTATATACTATAATTAGCCGCTAGTTAGCTAGACTATAGTATTAATATAAATAGTAAAATAACTAGTAGCTAAGAGAGATCTACTTTGTAGAATTAGACTATTAGTCATCTAAATAGATTAGATACGTTCGAAATTTTAGTATAAAATAATTTAGTTCGTCTATAAGTTTTACTACGCCGCTTAACCCGTATTCTAATTTTATAATATTAACGCTATACGACTATCTATACTTTTTATCTTATCTCTATTCTAGTTTTAGCGTAATAATAGTATAATAAAACTTAGTATTTATTTAATATTAGATATAGTTTTTTTAGTAGAGAATAATATATTTTTAAATAACTATAAATAAGTAATAACGAGACGTTTCTAAATAAATTTATTTATATAATATATACGTTTAATTTAACTTATATTATTTTATAAAAGAGTCTAACTTAGCTAGAAATTAAACGACTATTTTTACTATAATATATAAGCTTTATAATATAAAAGTAGATAAAATTATTTAGATATTTTTATATCTATCTATTTTTATTTTTTTCTAGAAAACTCTTTTATTTTTAAAGTATTACTTCTATATAGAGTACTTATATAATATTTTATAAAAGATAAATTTTAGTCTAATACTTAAAAATTTACGATAGTATTACGAATATAATATACTAAAATAAATAATAGATTATAAGTCTATAAAAAGCTATATATAAAAATAAGAAAATAGCTTTCTAGCTATACTAGAGTTAATTAATAGACGTATTTTATCGTTAATTATAGTAGATTAAATATTTATAATCTAGAATATAATAGTCTTCTTTTAAGTAAAAGAAAAGTCGCTCTTATATAGAATATAATCCTTCTTAGTAAATTCTTTTAGAAGGCTAATAGAACCATCGTAGGCGGTTAAGACAAGGTCGTAGTAGAAGTATTTAGCATTCCGAAGGAATTCGTCGACTGATTTCTTAATTAAGCCGACATCGGCAGTCTGGTTCGCGACCCTCGTGGCCATGTACGGGAGCGTGCCGCCGCCGTGCGAGAGGATGATCTTGTAGTTCGGAAAGTCGCGGACCGTGTTGAACGTGATGAGGCTGACTGCTGTTCGCGTCGTCTCGTGTGGAAAGTCTAAAATCGGACGGGGGACTGCGGTATTGGATGATGCGCCCCAGGTTTTGGCGTTGGTTGGGTGCACAAATACTACGGCGTGGCGGCGCTCCAGCTCCTCCCAGAGAGGCCGGAAGTCCGGATGGCCCAAGTACTTGTCATCGTAGCTGGTAAGGAGCGTGACTCCGTCGGCTTTGAGAACATCGAAGGCGTAGCGCACTTCCTCAATGCAAGCCCCGAGCTGGTCGAGCGGTGGCAGAGTGGCGAAAAACCCGAAGCGAGTAGGATTTGCGGTCCTGATCTCAGCCGCGTATTCGTTGACCCATCGGCAGAGCTGCAAGGATTCATCGAGGGATCCAACAAACGCTAAACCGGGCGCGCTGAGAGACAGGATGGAGGCGCGAATTCCATTGCGGTCCATGAACTCCAGATCCATCTCAATACTCCATGACGGAACTGTCAAGCCCTTGGGAACGGCGCCCGATTCATTCCATTCTATTGTTGATATCAGCCTTTGAAACGAGCAGTCTGCGGGAGGTTGCCCACTCTTCACGTATTCAGCAGGGAGCATGTGGTGATGCACGTCAATTTTCTCCATCGTGTTTTGAGGCTGAGTGGCTTGCGTAGGATCTCAGCTGGTGGGGAGACTGTTGGTTTATCAGATGATTTTATTCTGGCTTACGGTGTGTATGGTTCGGCGAGGTTTCGCTTCCACGCCGAGCAATATTAGCCCGACCCAGCGCTGGCTACCGGCATTGATCGGGGGGCGGCAATCTGAGCGGTACAGGGGCTGAAATGCAGGCACCACCCTGGCTGCAGAAAATCGTGCAGCGGGCCGGGGGCGTAAATGCAGGCACCAGGCCCTGCATGGCTTGGGTCTGGACACAAGCGGTGCTAACATGCTGAGATAGTCCTAATTGGTCTACAGTCTACGACAGCAACCTCAAGTCTGCTTAAAAGCCGCTCTTCCACACAGAAAAGTCTGCACATTGCTCACAAACTCATCATTCGTGACTATGATTTCCGCGCGCATTCTCTCTCTGTTCTCCGTGGTGAACTTGGCTTTGGCCGTTGACCCGGACACCATCCAGACCTATCTTATAGAGCATCTTTCTTCCGGCTCTGAAGTCGTTGTCAACCCTACCGACCTTACGGAGAGGTGGAACGCATATGACCCGCCAACCTACTCCGTGGGCGTGAAACCTGCCACAACGGAAGATGTTTCCATCATCGTATGCCTTCTGCGAATTCCCGTTGCTGGACGTAAGAAAACGCTGACGGCAGTCTCGCAGGTCAAGTATGCTTCAAACAACAGCATCCCTTTTCTGGGCACCGGCGGCGGTCACGGCTACTCAACGACAACCAGCGCTTTGCAAAACGGCCTCGACATTGACCTCAGTGGTTTCAACACTGTCTCCGTAGACGATTCGGCAAGCAAGATGACCATCGGCGGCGGAGTCAGATTCCGTGACATTCTGGACCCGGTTTATGCGGCCGGAAAGGAAATTCGTCTGGCATCCTTTCTGAATATCCTACTGTTGAGCACACACTAACACCCTCTCCAGAGACTGGATCATGCTCATGTGTTGGTATGGTTGGTGCCACCTTGGGCGGCGGCATTGGACCATACCAAGGCCTTCATGGTCTGATCATTGACGCGCTTGACTCAGTCACCATCGTGACGGGGACAGGGGAAATCGTCAATGCGTCTGCGACTGAGAATACTGATCTGTTCTGGGGCCTCAGAGGCGCTGGCCAGAACTTTGGCATCATAACATCCGCCACCTACACGCTGCATGACCAAACCAACGGCGGGACCGCCTTGAACGCCGACTTCCTCTTTGCCGCAAGCGAAAACGCTACGATTTTCCAGATTATCAAGGACTTTTCAGGAAACCAGCCGGATGCTCTGGCCCTTATAAGCGTCATCCAGTATTCCACCACCTATAACACGGTCAGCTGAACGGTTCTTGCCATGCTGTATAGGTTGCTGACCTTTCTTTTCAGACTGTGATAATGGTCAACGCTATCTACGGTGGTCCGGAAGAAGAAGGCAGGAAAGTTATTGAGCCACTCATCAATGCGAATGCCTTGCAGTCAAACGTCAGCATGATTCCCTGGAATCGCCTCATCCACGAGAGCAGGTTTGGCGCCGACGCACTTGGCTGCATCGCCGGCCAGAACCAAGCGGTCTACGGCATGAACCTTTACGAGTATGACATTACCACATACCAGGCAACCCTTGATGCATACGTCGACTTTTATGCCACCACCGGCATCATAAATTCATTCATGGCCACCGAGATGTTCCCCACTGCGGCCACCCTGGAAACACCGGACGACGCGACTGCCTATCCGTATAGAGACACCATGGCCTATCTGTAAGTACTCTTCATTTACCTTTCATCACTCAACTGAATGCTAATGGGAATATAGTTTGTTGAGCTTTGGCGGCTTTTCAACAGAGTCTCAAGCTGCTGCGATTACTGAGTTTGCCAACCAGAGGCGTGCAGAACTTGCGAGGCTAAATGGCTACAAAGGTCTTGAGGTCTATGTGAACTATGCTCGCGGAGACGAGGGCCGGGATGCGTGGTACACTGCGGAGAAGCTTCCCAAACTCGAATCCATCAAGGACGCTTGGGACCCGAACAACTTGTTCAACTTCACCAACGGATTCACCTACTAAACTCGTTCATCATCTATGATTCTTAGGTTTCTTCGATAGAACTACACGTATAGAGCTAGACTTATCAACTTACATCACCTACCGTTCCTGCAGTTTTGGTCCTTGCATCCCCTCTAGCTCCCCGGTTTCCACTGGGTACCGGCCTTCTTTCTCTTAGGGTTGGCTGTATCGAATCCACTTCCTTTGTTAGTCATGTTATGTGCCAAAGGCCAAATTGATAAGTACAGGGATGGTACACTCTGGTCGACGAAGTTGCACAGCTTGACTCCACAACGTCCAATCGATAGAATCACGTGGAACCTCTGACTTTTCACTACTACTGATGCACGGTACGGTAGCGGTGCGGCCCGCTCGAATTGATGCCGACGCGGTAATGGCGCGCATGAGTGGTAAACTGCTCTGCTGGTAAGTCGATGGTGACTAGAAACCATATCTGGGCAGTTATGTAGGGTGTATAAATCGCTGCCATTCATCCCCCTACCAGCAAGCATGATAGCTATTGGAGTGGGTAGCGGCGTCATAAAACCGCAGGTATATGGCGGGTGTGCTGCATCCTCGGCAAACCATTACCATTTATCACCACACTGTGTGCTGCTGCTTAGCGCTTGTTTGTAAAAAGATGCAATATGCTCCTCGCGTTTCTAAACAGAGCGGTACCAGGCTATCATTCTTGTTCTGTCTCCAAGTGGATCATCTTCCGACGTTCAACGCCACGGCGCGCCTACCATTTAAGGTTTCCTCTGCATGCCCAACCGAATTGGAGACCGATGTGGACAACTTATATGATTTCGAAGACTATCCGAAATTGAAACGCTTAGGTCCTGTAAACTTCAGAGAGCTGTCTCTTTTAGTCATTCGGGACTAGCTCGACTCTGCATTCCTTAGAGCTTTTCTTGGAGTTTAGGGACTCAAGCTGAGATGCATGGACTTTATTATCAAAGGGGACAAACCCCTTGTAACGTCAGAAAAGCTTACGAGGTATCTCACAGACTGGTTCGCCCGTGATAAAGAAAGGGGTTCCCGTTTGGTAGCGAACAGGTATCGGGACTTCAAGATCCTGATTCAATTTTTTGGCGTGCCCAACGATCGTATAGACAGAGATCGACCTATATCCTGCGACCTTCAGGATTCTGACACGGCTGCCCGCCTCTCTATCAGTGCTATGGCGTTTTCCGTGATGGCCAGCCTGAAGAAGGACCTTATTCAAGAGCTTTTTGGACTCCGGTACAGCTTTTCGGAACAATCGGACAGGGTGTTGGAACAATTCCTTGTCAGAAAATGTCAATGGTGCACCCGAGGTGTGTCCGTTCTTGCACGAATAAGTTTTTGCGCTGTCTTCTACGCCCTGACAATGCCTCCTTCGCGAAAACATCAGGACCACACGGCGTGCAGTGCTCACAGCTGCGTTGCGCTCAAAATTGATGAAAACAACTATCAAACAAGGCATGTTGAGCAAACGTGCAATTGATCTTCGATACAAGCACCGACACCCGAGCTGGGCGATCTTGCCAAGGAAAGAGAAATTTCATTAGTCCATTTTGCCAATTAGGAAGCTAGAGTCGTGGCGCATCAAGCCATTCCCAGACGTCACACTGCTCGCCTCTCAATGCTAAACGGCCGGAAAGTACTAACAGTGTGGCACTTCGCCGTCACACTAGTGCCTGCTTGAAAGCAGCACACTATAGTCAAGCTGTGGGTTCGTGTTGTTATATAAGAGAGGAGGTCGCTGATCTGCTTCATTACTAAGCTACTGTACACGTGATATCTGCAACAAGAATTTGATGCTTCTTCTGGCCCCCAAGGGCCCCGCAGAGCATTGCCTTGGTGTCACGTGGGTCCTATGACTCTCATAGGTCCTTTTCGCGCCGAGTGTGACCCACTTCCCCCTTTATCCTGCCGTCCCCGCACTGTGAAGTCTGCGCGCCGTAACAAAATCCATTTCAATGATCCTACCAGTAGCGAGAAATGAACACTCACTCCATCTCACCCCCCGACAATGCACAGGCGCCGGAGCTTTGGGAAGGGCTGGACCGGCCCTTGTATTGCTTTGGAGAGAAGCAAACATACCCGGATGAATGCCGGTACTGCGCAGACCTGCAAAGCCAGGGAAGGATTTCGAGTCTCGGACCCAAATACCCAGGGTCACTGAAAGAGCTTTGCTACCTCACATTTCACGCCATTCCTTCTAATTCGTCTCATGATTCCGACTTCTTCCGCGAGCGAATCGATGCTGATGGTCTATGCTCGTTCTGTGACCATCTGCGTCTGAAAGCTTGGAATTGGGATAAAATCTCCAGGATCGAGGTCGAACTTGACCCTCTTCCTGAGATCGAAGCCAGACAGTCAACGTGTGGATTCTGTTCTCTCGTTGCGAAGGTTACGGCCCGTGTGGAACGTTCTGAGCTCGCGGCTCGTCGTAAAGATCCTGGAGACGTTTGTCGAGTTTGCCTGCAAACAAGCCGACATGGTATGTTTGGCCCGCAAGCGTATGGCCCATTTGCCTTGCATATTCGACAAGGTCAATACGGACGACTCCAGACTATTAATATAGGCAGTAAAAGGCTGGCTTCTAATCAAGCGCGAAGTCTTCTAGAGGCCGAGTTGTTCGTCCCTGAGATTATCCGCTGGGAAAGAGTTCGAGCTCCATTACTGGAAGCAGCCGATGCACCTGAGCCATTAGATCCACCCCCAACTGGATTTCGACTCATCGATGTGGAAAAATGTTGCGTTGTCAAAGCACCAAAGACGTTTGAGTACGTTGCTTTAAGCTATGTTTGGGGAGATGCGACATTGAACGGCCAATTCTTACACCTCTCGTTGACCAACTCCCAAAGCTTGGAAGAAAAGTACAGTCTCCAGGGCCCAGCAGTTCCCGCTACCGTCCAAGATGCTATGGTCGCGTGTCGCGGGCTCGGGAAGCGATATTTATGGGTCGATCGGTTTTGCATTCCGCAAGATGAACACAATAATCCGACCAAGAAAGTCCAGATCAACGCCATGGACCGCATATACAGTCATGCCGTTGTTACCTTGGTAGCGCTGGAAGGCGATTCCTACTCTGGATTACCAGGAGTTTCCAAGCTGAGATGCAAGCCTCGATACAAAACACAGTTCTCGGGCCGCGAATTCTGGGAAACCAACACAAATACATGGCGGTTTACAGACGAAGTGTATTTGTCCAAGTGGAGCAGTCGCGGATGGACGTTTCAAGAAGAGGCCTGTTCTCTAAACCTCCTCTTTTTTACTGAAGACGGGCTTGTGGGGGAATGTTCTCGAACGCGCATGTTCTTCGAGAGCGAACCCCCAGCAAAGGAAACCATAGCCAATTATGCATTACGGCTTGGGGAAATTGATGACAAATACGACTTTTGTCAATTGGGTGTTCACGAAGTATCAAGGAGAGAGTTCGGTAAAGACTCCGACATTCTCAATGCCATCACCGGCGTCCTGAATGCACATGGAGAACATCGGTTCGGCCTTCCCTTGAAAGGTTTCAATGCTTCCCTGAGCTGGACGGCCATTTGGCCACTTGACCGCAGAGACTCCACGAATGAGGACACTTTTCCAACTTGGTCTTGGGCCTCAGTTCGCGGAAGGATTGTTCCGGACGACTCGGAACTAGTAAAGATGCCCCTAGCAACATTTGGGTTTCTGAAAGAAGACCAGTCCAACACACCACGTCTCGATCCCTGTTGGCCGAGATATTTTGAATTGGACAGCTCTGGAAAAGACATCCTAGCAGCCGTGATTGCATGGCAGACGGGATGTCTCAAAACACCTTTGTCTGCGATTTTACTACCTACCGAAGGACCACAATCATTTGGAGCCTTTGTACACGAGTTTGAACAAAGCTATCCTACCTTCATGGACCTTTGGAAAGCAATGCACGGCATCGAGCAAAAAGACTTACCCTTGAAAGACTTCCGCGACGAGTTCTCCACTGCTCAGATTGAGATGGCCTTGAAACCAGGACGCGTACTAGCACTGGCACAAATGACGACATCATCTGTTGTGTTCAAGTCAGTATATGATCCCAAATCTCCAGATCTCCCCTTTGGAACAATCCAGATCTTCTACGGGGAATCTCATGTCGGTCGTATCAGTTTGGACACGGTACAGGATGTAGCGCGTCTAGTCCTGGTAGACGACACAATGCTGGGAAAGGGGCGTTGGCCGGCCATATTGAGTGAGCAATATGTGCGGTCGAACACAGATCCATGTGATATCAACTTTCTCGCCTTGCATATTTCTGCAGGGTGGGGTCCCCCAGAAAGAACGCCCACCGCTGTCACTGAAAGATTCACATTCGATGATGGTTGTCGCCCGTCCACGAATCTGCGTATTACGGCCTTGGCAGTTGAGAGAAATGCGGGGATTCTACGTCGAATAGGAGTTGCTTATTTTCGGTTGGACAATTGGTTGAAACTACCGCGCGAATTCAACGCTGTGGTGCTGGAGTAGTGGACATTTAATTCATCCTGACGACCAATCACTCTGAATGGACTGCCTTGCCCACCGAGGACCGGCTCAGATTACGGTTCCGCATGCTCTACATGACGCTTTGGCCACGGATCCACGGCGGACGCGGGAGATGGCAGCGCGCCCGCGATGCGCACCAAACGCGGACCTGCACCGGCTTGCGGTTTCCATAGCGCAGCTGAGGCAGGCTTAAAAAAGTTAAGGAATTCTTTAAGCCAGCAGGTAGGCAAAATTACACAGATATTTTAAAACAAAGAGCTTTATGGTTTTGATAATTGTGCGCAGTTACTCAAGAAAATATGTAAATACATTCTCTAGGTGGGCTTCGCTGTTGCAACCCCAAATCGCTGACCGATGACAACCCATTGAGCAATAGCAAACAATGCATTGATTGCAAGATCATCTTGTTCTTGAAACGCCTTGTCCCATTTGGTCTTCACCATGCTCCATTCCACGAAACCCAGCCTCTCTACGTTCTCACTCGTGATGAGACGACTTAGAAGCTTGTGCATAGGGCCGCCCACTGAGAAAGCCCTTGGAGATGTGTAAGGCTGTATATATGTTAATAACATGTACGGTCGCTCTCAGATAATAAATATCTACTTACATGCTTTGTTCTTTTGTACAACTCCTCTGTGATGAACGGCTTCATTGCCTCTCTAAGGACCCATTTTTCGGTGAAGGTCTTCGAGTCGCTATTCCATTTGATTTTCAGACTTGGAGGTAATCCGTTCACGTATTCCGTTAGATGGTGATCCAGGAAAGGCGTCCGCGCCTCAAGGCTGTGAGCCATCTCAGTCCGATCGCCAAGATTTGTCAGAAGCATGCCGGGCAGCATGCTTTGCTGGTAGAGATATAACGCAGAGTGAAGAGGATGCCACTTGTTCTCAATCTTGTCCCTGGCACAGCCATCAAGACTATTCGCAAGGTTTTCCAGGTGACTGCAGTCTCCATAGCAGCGCGTCCAGGGCGAAAACACGTCCAAGCCGAGGCCGCTGAGTGATTTGGAGGATGGGATTTGTTCGAGACAATGGGCACCGCGAGAAGGAATACTCCTACTTTCGTCCAGGCCGACAAGAGCGGAATGGCTCGCATTACGCCGAGTAGCTTCTGCATAGCGATATTTCTCGTCGTCAGGATTGGCATCGGATCGCCAAGCCGGATCTGGTTCGCAAATTGCGTCCAAAGTTAAAGGCATGTATCCAGCAAAATGCTCGTCTGAGCCTTCGCCAGTTAGAACAACTTTGGTTCCATGTTCGCGTGCAACTTTCGAAAGAAGGTATTTGCCGATATGGGCGAGACCCATGTGGCGCTGCTCGCAGTGATACGTAGCGTCCTCGAAATGAGCCGCAAAGTCGTCTTCGCCAACATGCTTTTTGATGCATTTTATCCCGAGCCAATTGGAGGTTCTTTGTGCGATCTCTAGGAATGGATGTTGTGAGTATCACTCCTTGAATTAGAAAATTCTTGAGGGGATACTTACCGG
This sequence comes from Lasiodiplodia sp. COLG20, assembly GCA_009801085.1. Classification (NCBI taxonomy): domain Eukaryota; kingdom Fungi; phylum Ascomycota; class Dothideomycetes; order Botryosphaeriales; family Botryosphaeriaceae; genus Lasiodiplodia; species Lasiodiplodia sp. COLG20. The sequence goes on from VNWV01000045.1 coordinate 22,940, forward strand.
ACTCATCGAATCCGCTATTCTCATCAAAAGCAATGCTGAAGCATGAAATACCATCCGTTTCGTTGTCGTTGCCGAGTTGCACACCCCTCTCCCTAACGAGATGCGTTACCATGCCTGCAACCGCCGATGAGTCAATGCCGCCACTCAGATAAATGCCCACCGGAACGTCGGCACGTAGCCGGATGCGCACAGCTTCCAAGAGTCGCTCTCGCACTCCCTCGACGATTTCTTCGACTCCACGGATTTCGGGAACAAGTTTGTTAGGATACTCAGCCTCCCAGTATTGCCGAATCTCCACGTGTCGAGTGCTGCGGACAAGCATGTAGTGACCGGGTCTAATGGCCGAAACTCCCTTGAAATGTGTTCGGTCGCCGCCGAGGTATCCACCTTCCATAAGACTTCTCACGTCCCATTCCGGCTGCCACCCTAGTGGCAAGAACGCTTTTGCTTCGGCGGCAATCAGGATCTGGCCAACACCATCGAGAGAACGACTACGCGTCCAGAAGAGCGGCTTGATGCCATACCTGTCACGTGCAGCGATAAAGAGCTGATTGCGCCCATCGTACAAACAGAGTGCGAACTCGCCTCGAAGGCGCGAAAGAAATGAAAGTCCGTAGCAACGATAGAGCGCAACGACGATCTCACAGTCGCTGTGACCCACAAACTGATAGGATGTCTTGCTGGCCAAATCCGTACGAATGGCATCGTAGTCGTAAAGCTCGCCATTTACGACCGCGTGAATGTCATTGTCATGGTCATGGAAGGGCTGGTTGCCAGTCTGGGCGAGGTCGTTTATAGCGAGGCGAACGTGACCGAGTGCTTTGATGAGTTAGTTGGTCTCTCCGCCTTGATAGAGTGTGAAATACTGACCGATGCGTTTATCCGGGCTAATCCATTGGCCACGGGCGTCTGGACCACGGTGCTTGATTCTGTCGAGACTGGAATCGAGATTCAGTTGTAGTTGCTGAAGATTTACCTGTGATGGATCATCTTGATGGATTACGCAGGTTATTCCGCACATCTTGTAGGGCCAGAACACATTGATTCAGACACTCTTATGGCGGTTGACTTGTATTCCTGTGTACTCGAATTCATTGTTTATATAGATTGGACAGGCTCGCACTCACGGCGTATGAAAAGCCGAATCTCCGACAGTTTACGTGAGCCACGATGGGGTAAAGAGTTTAAAAGTGCCCGTACGATGCCGGAGACCAAATCAGCACTGTCGAGAAAACTATAATGCGACATTGACTAAACTCAAATGTGATCCGCACGATCCGACCCCGCTGAACGCTATATACTTCTTATTCATATTCGGAAATAATTCCACGGACTGAGGACCATCTCAGTTTAAGGTTCCGCATGCTCTACATGACGCTTCTCAGCACCCAGCTTCGCTGCAGTTACGGTTGTCGACGCCATTTCCCTTTCGTCATCGGGAACCAGGTGATCCCCAAAAGCTTCTGCAACCTCCTCGAGCGTTCTGTACCGAGTCTCTGCGAAGTTGAACCAAGCCACAACTAGAAAGAATGATGTGCATCCCACGAATACGTAGTAGTAATTCTCATGGATAGACGATAGTGCGCTCGGACCGGCCTGAGTGACTGCAATGTTGACAATGAAATGAGAAGCAGCAGCGATTCCCATGACCTTGGCTCTGAGAGCTACGGGAAGCACCTCGGCACCGTAAAGCCATGTGGTGCTGTTGAGGAAGCCGTAGTATGCAACACCGAACAGGTATATGCCCAGGATGGCGAATCCTTTCCCGACGCGGTTGTCGGTGCCCTGAAATTGACGCTGCATAACGGCCGTGTATATCTCAACGATGATGATGCTGGCGAGTCCAATCAGCAAGAGCTTCCGGCGCCCCAGCTGGTCCATCAGGTACTTGAGCGAGATGGTGTTACAGACGAACGCAACTGTCCCGTAGACGCCGGTCAGAGCGAGGATGGCCTTGGGACCGACGCCCAGTGACTTGTAGAGCGTAGTCTGGTAATACTGAATCACGTTCACGCCCGTCAGGCTCGTCATGGTTTGCACAGCAATCGACACCAGCACGCGCCGGCGAGCCAGCCGCACGGCCTCTGCAAACGACCCCACCTCGCGCTCCATCTCGAAGTGGATTTGCGCCCGCATCAGCTCGAACTCGGCTTCCAGCTCTTGCGCCGTGCAGCCTCGTCGCGTCTCCGCCAGCGCATCGCGGGCCTCTCCGTCCTTGCCCGCCCTTACGAGCTGCCGCGGCGACTCGGGCATGAAGGTCGCCAGGCCGATGAACATGATGACGCCCCAGGGGATCTGTGTGGCGAGCGGCAGCCGCCACTGGACGGCGCCGTATGGCGCATACGAGCAGGCGAAGCCGACCCAGTTGGCCAGCATGGCACCGAAGGAGATGCCCGCACCCGCGATGCCGCCGATCAGGCCACGATCCTCCGGGCGGCTGATCTCGGACAGGTACATGGGGACGGTGCCGACCATTCCGCCAACGGCGATGCCGGCGATGGTGCGCCCGGCAAGAAACATGCCCATGTTGATTGCGGCTGTCTGCAGGGTGACACCGATGGTGACGATGACGCACATCAGCTCCATGAAGCGGATGCGGCCAAGCTTGTCGCTGAAGGCAGTTTGGATGATGGAGCCGATTGTCTCGCCCGCGATCTAGGGAGAGTCTTGTGAGTGCGGGATGTCAGGCGCGAGCTGGCGGACCTTACATAAAGCGCGACGACTGCTCCGGTTATTGCATCCGAGGGATGTTGCATGTACTCTATCCAGCTGTCATGAGCGATGGTTGTGGTGACGATTCCCGTGTCGAAGCCGAACAGTAACGTCCCCATCGCTGCCATCAGTGCAATACCAAACGTATACCAGTCAGCCATTGTTGCGTTTCGGGGAACGTTGTTCGCAGAATCGCGACGGTCTATACTCCGGGCCGCGGTCTAGTAGAAAGATGATGCAAAATGCTATGAAGAGCTCCGAAACGCATTGAATCGCCGAGGCAAGTACAACATTAAATGTATAACAGTCACCATGCCGGTATGCTGTTAGCGGCAATCCGAACTAGTCTCACTGAGTGGTCTTCCCCGCTTACCCCGCACACACTCCACTTTGTCACTCGTCATCGGGGTGAATTCTCCCATGCCGTCCCATCAAAAAACAAGATGAATGACATTTGGTAATTGGTGGAGTATGTACTTGATCGGTTAAAAGAGAGATGGATGGGATTGTGCACTCCACTCTTTCGGGTCAGAAAGGCCAGTAAACCAACAGAGGAGCGCCTCTACGATTCGGTTTACATGTGGTAGTACATGGAGATAGCCTGCCTTGTTTCATTCTGTCGAACTAAAAAAGCACGACGCAGTACTGGTTTCAGTAGGTGCTGATAGCCATTAGTAAAATCTGACACATTTAAATGCGTATGGTGTCATGGAGTTTGGTTCCCATCAGAATTGCCTACACGGTTGCCGTTGAACTCGCAAGCTTTAGAAAAGCAATCTACAATATAATACATTAAGTTCATATTATTTACATGAACAATCTCATCACCCGAGCCACAACCGTGTTTCCCCCTTACACAAACGCTATTAGTCGCTCTTAACGTAAACGCAGTCAATCGTCTGCTCCTTCTTAGTGCAGGCGTGTAGTGCCTGCGTCATAGCCCAGCGCGAGCAACCCGCTGGAGTCATGAAAGACATGTGCGCTTGGCCGTTGGCGTCGCGATCGCATCCCCAGCCGGTAACGATTGATCCGCATCGACCGCGAATATTGTCGAGGCAACCGCCGCCACACTGCTTGTTGTAGTAGGCGTCGTTGTCGAGATAGACATCCCATTTGCTGGCCATGATCTCATAGTTCGAGGTGTTAGGGTTAGTTAAAGCTTCGTGTCGCTTTGGACATTAGGGGTGATTGGGCTGGCAATGGCGCCGGCGGCGAGGACGAGGGCAGTGATGAGTGAGGCGTGCATGGTTGCGGATGACTGATGATTTTCCAGGTCGAGGATGCTCAGCCAGCTTACCGTTTTCCAAATGTCTGAGAGTTGAAAGTGAATTAGGGTTAGTGGAGTGATTGTTACTTCAGAGGACATGGCAGACTTTCATTTATACAAGATATCTACTAGGTACAAAGCATTCTCCTGTTTCCTACGAGTGGAGTCTCTTTGAAGCTCGGGCTGTTGGTGAACTCGGACCGCGGGGGCCATAAAGCTTGGGCCGTTGAAGGATTCGGGGTATGGGGGCCAATTACAAGTGGGCCTGTCGATCTACGACTGAAAGCCCGAGAACCTTACTGCTGAGCCTCATTTACTCGCTTAGATCTCTACCGTGTAAGCACCCCAAATAATTCTCCAACGCTGTAGAAGCCCTTGTTGAGTAACTGGATGCTTGTCCAACTCTTTGCACCTGCTCACAGCCTATCAGAACCTCGCTTTGCTTCCTGTGCTCGCCAAGGTCGGCTCACGGATCACACTGTGGACGAAATGACCGCGCTAACACCGAGGTGCCTTAGGGCAACGTTTTTCCCCACGCACCAAAACGGGTATCTCCGCAATCCGCAATAGGATACCGCCTATCCAGACCCCAAATTACTGCTACGTAGACGGCCATCCCTTTGCTCTGCTTCATGATGAAGAGTTTTTCTAATAATACCGAGGCACTGATCTCCCTATGAATACGCGTTCTGCCGCCCCACCCACCACTGCTTCCTTCAAGACCTTTGAGAGATATTACCGGTTTGCCGTCCGTCAATCATACTTGAAAGCGTAGGTACTTGTAGATCCCCTTTGCTACCTAAGACGGCAGGAATTTCTCCTTCGAATTCCAAGGCACTCGGCAAAGACGCGGTGAGCCGATAGCTCCGAAAATACCGATTCGTTGACGGTAAAGTAAAGCCGCAACAATACGAAAGTATCTGTGCAGTGAAAATTGCATGCTGTACATGATGTGTAAGCGTTGGGGGTTGGACCTCGGCGACTTGCGTGTGCTACTCATGTCCCCCCCATTTTCCGATTGTGTGCTACGTCACCGTGTGGTATCAACGATTTGTGCTAGAAAATGCCGAATTGCTTAACCCCTTTCCCCCTCTCTATAAACGGCACTCTTGCAATTCGGGCCGAGTGGTGTTCCTGCCTCACGGCTTGAGCGTATCTTGCCCAAAGCCAGCCCAGCACAACAATCCTCCGGCTATACCATCAAACAATCCTATAGACCGTTTGAATCCTTCGAGATCTCAGCGCATGAGAACGACTCGTACAAGAAGCGGATGTCTGACTTCCCGTCGACGTCAAGCCAAAGTAAGCCCCCACGTGCCTTACCGATATCAGCACCTAAAATACATATTTACTATAGTGCGACGAGGGGAAGCCGCACTGCAACGCTTGCATCAGAATTCACCTGGAATGCGACAGCTACGATGAGCCGTTTGTATTCCGCGATTTTACAGCGGTTGTGAGCGAGGAAGTAATCGCAGTCGAGGCGAGGCAATGGGCAGCAGTTCGATCAGACCAAGCGTCTGACGTGAATCAGGGGCAACCATCACGGTCCGCGTCAATTTTGAAACCGGCTTTGAGCCACGCGCCCCACTGCAGCGCAGAGACTGGACCAACTGGGGCCCCTCATTTTCCTCCAACAGTCGGTGATGTTTGAGGCCATTAGTGGGAAACAGCTCTGGCAACTACGAGAGAATGTGTAAGCGTCCGGATGCACGGATGAAGACTTACCAAAAAGGGATTAGGATTACCTTAAACGGCTGGCGTGGTCGTATGTTCCTTGGTCAATGCTCAATCCTCTCGCAACTTATCGAGGCCCACTTTGGGGGCCACGACTTACCTAATTATTTTCATCAAGTATATATAAAGCCTCGTGCCTTGCAACCACTCATCAACTCACCACTAAACTCCAACAAAAGATTTAAGCACTCAGCTACAGCAACGTGAGCATTCCCACCGCTTTTGCCACGAGCCATTCTCACAACTTCAACTCTAGTTATCCGCAGCCATGCACGCTTCAGCACTCCTCATCCTCGCCATCGGCACCCTTGGCGCCATGGCCGGCCCGATATCCAGCAGCCCCAACCATCTTGTCCGCCGCGAAAACAAATGCAAGAGCTTGCAAAGCGCCTCGGACATTAAGTGGTCCATCTACCTCGACAACGACCCGTACTACAACAAACAGTGCGGCGGCGGCTGTCTCGACAACATCCGGGGCAGGTGCGGCGTCGTCACCTCGTGGGAGTGCTCTCGCGACGGAAACAACCGAGGCCACATGACCTTCTTTACGACGATCGGCTGCACCGATTACGACATGACGCAGGCTCTGCACGCGTGCACCAAGGGGGAGCAGACAATTGACTGCAGCGCCTCGTGCATCAATTGCCAAATTGAGGATGGGTTTCCTTAGGTAGTGCTGTTGTTTTTGTTGATAGGAGATGATCAATGTACATACAAAGTTTCTGATCTACCGAGTGTAGAGTATGCTGTTGAGTTGAGTTGAGTTGAGTTGCATTTATTTACCCTGACCCATCGCCCTAAGCGATATGCACAATTTGAGCTCATCACCATCTTCAGTCTTCGCGGGGGGATCTTTTTGGCTGATGTCAGAAAGAGTCGCTCTCAAATTGGGCAGCAGTTCGATCAGACCAACCCTGTGATGTGAATCAGGGGCAATCACAGATCCCGCCAATTTCGAGAGCAACTGTAAGCCACGCGCCCCACTGTAGCACTAACTAATTCCAACAGTCGGTGAAGTTTGTGCTTCGGCAAACGAACACGCATCCCACTGGAAGAACAAAATCCTCCCACAGTTGTCAAGAGCATTTCGACATGTCCTCGGAATGCCCCCATTTGCATGGTCTGTCATTGACCTTCACACAGCCCACAGGCTAATAACCCAAATCCATGACTTCATCTATTGGGGTTAAGTTGAGTTTGAGGGTGCTCACAGCAAGGATATTGGTGGTAAATGTGGGCAGTGCTGTAGCGCATGGCTGTGGGCAATATAGACGCCGTGCCAAAGGCCTCTTCATGTACCGCAGCAGCAGCAGCAGTGGGGGTAGTGATGGGGGTAGTGATGGCGGCGGCGGAGGGAGAGTCCTGGTTCCGGTTCTGGGGAGAGTGATAGCGGCGGCGGCGGGAGAGTCGCTAGGAGATGGTGGCCTCGCTCGCCTGACCTACTGGGAAGCCCTAAAATTCCCGCCGGGCTTCCCAGTAGGTCAGGCGACCGGTGGCTAGAAGATCAGTGTGCATTTCAAAGGCATGTTCGTGACAAGTACCACCTATTTTCTGGATACAGGCGGGTAAAATCAACATGCTGGAGCACGGCGATTTTTAAACCTGAGGGAAGCTTAGATCACAGCGGAGGCGGCCGAGGGACGGGCGCTGGGAAATGGTGGCCTGGCTCACACGATCCACTACAAATTCATGAATTACGTCATCAACTCCCTTCGTTTCACCGTGTCAACACCGGCGTAGTTCCTGGTGTTGTTTTTGCTGCGGAAATTGCAATTGCGCGGCCCCAGGGACAGTCCCGCTGGAAGTCACTTGACTCGGAAATACATACCGCCCCGGGCACCGCGCCGGGCCGGGGCACCGAGCCGGACCGAGCCGGGCAACGACCGGGAGCCGCGCAATTGCAATTTCCAACGGGAGTTGCTAACGGGCGAAGCGACGGCTCCGACGAGTATGACCATAAATGTCGCGGCGGCCTCGACTCGCAGGACGCCACTGAAATAGATGGCGTGTCGGGCGGAACGGTCGAGAGATCGCGCTCTCGCCTTTCGAACAATGAACCGAGTCCGCGCGGGAGAGCGCATCGAGGGCGAGTCCGCGCGGAAGCGGGTCCGGCTGGGCAGCGCATCGGAAGCGGGGAGTCCGCGCGGGAGCGAGTCCGCCTGGGCGAGAGCGCGTCGAAAGCGAGTCCGCGCGGAAAAGAAAACGCGTCAGGACGAGTCTGCGCGGAAAAAAACGCGTCAAGAGCGAGTCTGCGCGGGAAGAACGCGACGAAAGCGACTCTGCGCGGAAAAAAAAAAAAAAAACGCGTCGAGGACGAGTCTACGCGAAAGCGAGTCCGCCTAGGCAGCGTGTCGGGAGCGAGTCCGCCTGAGGGAATCCGCGCGGGAGCGAGTCCGCCCGGGAGAGTTCGCCCAGGAGACCGCATCGAGCGCGATTCCGCCTGGGTAGCGCGCCAGGAGTGGGTCCGCGCGGGAGACCGCATCGAGAGAGACGAGTCCGCCGCCTGGGCGATTCCGCGCGGGGGACCGCATCGAGGGCGGGCAGCGCGTCGGGAACGAGTCCGCCTGAGGGAGTCCGCGCGAGAGACCGCATCCAGGGCGAGTCCACGTCTCGTGAGGCGGCGATCCGCTTTCGACGCCCTGCCGCGAGAGGGCGCGCGGACTCGCTCTCGATGCCTTGCCGCGAGACGGTGGCACTCGATGACCACCTCGCCATCGTCTTCGTCTTCATCCCGGTCGCTGCAGCCCGTCGGAAGGAGGAGATCGTCTTCGCGGCGGTCAGACTTCTGCTGCTTCACGCATCTCACGCATCCTCTTCCTATTCAGGCACTCAGACTGTCTCCTCCTATTTAGGCACTCAGGCATCAGTTTTTGACCACCTCGTCTCCGACCTCCTCCCCACCAGGTGTCGGTGGCAATTTATACCCTTGGGCGAGAGGGCGTGTCCGATTGGGCCGGTGCACCCTCGTCCCTGCCGTTTTGGGCAGTTTGGTTGTGGTTGTTGGCCGCCTCCTCCCCGACCTACCACCCCTGGGGGGGGGGGGGGGGAAGACGTTTTTTTAACCTGAGGAAGTGAGGGGAACGGCCGGCGGATTTTTTGCCCGGGCTGCTGCCTGCGCGGAGGACCTGGCGGGAAGGTGGGCGCCGTGACTGCCCTGGAGATGTTGCTGCCTGCGCGGACGATGTGTAGGGAAGGTGCGCCTGCTGCCCTGTTGCACGTGTTGAATTTGTGCCAACTCGGCGTCCCATCTCACCACCTGCGCAAAGGCAACGGTGCGATGGCCCTCAAGGTGACTTTGGAGTCGTCTGCGATGTCCGACGTGGAGAGACAATCGTCAGTCGTGTGGTCGGCGAGACGCAAGGCTCGGGATTGGAAGAAATTTGAGGTGTTGTTCCACCCCAACCCAATGCAACCACGAAAAGTCGAGTTTTTTTCGTGCAAATTTTTTTCTGGCTTTCTAAACGACCCTTCGTTAGATATATTCATTTGCATCGTAATGCGACCGCTATATTTTATGTTGTGTTGATGGAAGTCCTGATGGCGATGATTTGGCGTTTCTCGCTTAACGCGGGTCGTGCCGTCCCGCTGCCCTTGCGCCGCATCAAGCGAGGAACACCATCAGGACTTCCATCAACACAACATAATATATAGCGGTCGCATCGGGATACAACTTTGAGGAACTTGTTGGAAAGGTATAAAGAGCCCACAGAAAAATTTTCGTGAGCAAGGCTACATGTTTGGTGGCGATGTTGGGGTGGATATGGAGGGGGGGTCAGAAAATCAGCAGCCTTTCTGCCGCCCCGCCCCCGCCGCCTCGCCCCCGCTGCTGCTGCTGCTGCTGACGACGTGCGCCGCAATGGGAAAGTCTGATGGCCTCGCTGTTCCAGTTCGTCCTGGGCGGCGGGCTGTTTCATCGCCTGGTCGTCGTGGTGTCGGTCGCCATGTCGGTCGCCGTCACCGAGGTCGCGAGCTTGGCGCCCACCTGGGCAGCCCCGCCCCGCAGACGATGACGACCGGTCCGCCGCGCAGACGATGAACGGTCCGCCGCCCCTGCTGTGTCTGACCGTGCAGCGCCTCGCCCCGCCGTCGCTGAAGCCCATCACCGCCATCGCCGACCTGGTCTTCGCCGGCCTATCGACCAACTACATCGTCGCCATGTCGCTGCGCGTCGCTTCGCCAGCCTTCCGAATTGCTTTTGGCGCTCTCTTCGTTTTCGCGTCGCATCCGCTACACAACATTGCCCGCCACTCCCGGATCTCGAGCCCCCAAGCTCCCCTCCACTGCTGCCGACGACGTCAACGTCGCGCAAGAAGCGCGCCCGCCCGCTCCCAGTCGCTGCACGAGCATCACCATGCCAATGACTCGTCGCCTCGGTCATGCTGCTTGTCACGGCCACCCCGCTCAACTCGCCGTCGCCTTTGCCATGGGCGATCCCGCCAATAACTAATTCTCCGCCGTGCGCCGCTCCTTCTCCGCCGTGCGCCACCCCCCTCCGCCCCCGCCCCTGCTCTCGCACCCGCTCACCTCGACGCAGATCATGATGCAGAACACGGGCTCCACCGTCGTCTGCCCCGTCATCCTAGCCGCCGCCCGCGACAGCGTTGTTCCCTTTGCCTCGTTTTTTTTTTTTTTTTTTTTTTTTTTTTTTTTTTTTTTTTTTTTTTTTTTTTTTTTTTGCCAGCTTTCAAGCCTGCAACCACACTCATTTCGTCGGACACAGAGCTCGATGATGAGGCGGAGCAGACGATCGTCGTCGCCGTTCGACCAATACGGCCGTCGTGCCGCCCGCGTCGCAGAACTCGATGGGTGGTGAAGATCAGCCCCCGATCCCACCGAAGCTCCTGAACAGGTTACTACACGAGGGCTTCCAAGACGAAGAAATGCGGATAGGGAAAGAAGCAATGGCGGTGGCAAGCAAGTCACAAGTACGTTGAGACGTTCGTGCGCGAGGCGCTCGCGCGGGCCATGTACGAGCGGGAGGAAGCAGACCACGACGAAGGCGGTGGTGTTCCCAAACGACCAACACGGCCGTCGGAAACGGTGCGTCGACCTCGAACGCCGTCGTTGGAAAACACCACCGCCTGTTTTGGGATCCCGGACCATGGCCCCCGCCGTCCATCATCTCATGGCCATGCGCCGTGGCAACCTGTCCTACGGGCCCTGGCAACTGTATGCTTCCCTGCTCGTCCCCTTGAATGCCATTGGTCTGATCATCCACAGCTCCGTCTTCGTCGCCATGCTGATCCCGCATAGTCCTACCCGGTCTCACGCCCGCAAACATGTGCGCCCCTCTCCGTCTCCGCCCCACCTTCCCAGCTTGGACCTGCAGTTGACTCGTTGGTGCCAGGAATTACTCGTGCGTCATGGCGGATGGATAAGGGCATCCGGATCGGACGCCTTTGGCTGGTGCCAGCAACCACTTCAAGAGCAAGCTCGCGAGTGTGATGCGTCATCAGGGTTCGTTGGTGATTGAGGGCCAGGACGAGGCGTCTGGGGACGATGACGTGGGTCTGAGAAAGGTTGGTTACCTAATCGTGCTGGAGACGCCTGTCTCTGCTGACAGTGTTGATGGAGAACGCATTGCGACAGGACGTAGAATTGGAGCTTAGTGACAGCCATAGGCCGACGACTTATGAATACTTGTTTCCTTCTCGCCTTTTCTCGCGCCTGTTCATGTGCATTCTATTTATTCCCTTTTTGGCCAAGTGACCCAGAGAAATTTCACCGTGGCTAACTTCGACGTAGTAGCTGTCGTGCCGGTGTCAGCAGTTATAATCGTCAAGGGAAGGGAGGACGCCGACGCGGTTTTTGATGCTTCCTCTCGGGTAGCCTAATAATACACCACCCCCTCACTGCCATTACAGGTTGAGCCGGAGGAAACGACCACGAGGGGCGGGAGTCGAGATTCGTCTTTAGCTAGGGGACTGTCGGACTCCGACCTCGTCGTGTGGCACTACAACCAAGGTCATTCTTACATGCTGCTTATTGCGCTACCGCGTCATCTACCCTGCAGGGCATGACCATCTGCGGGTGCGCATTGCGTCAGGGGAGCATCCGGATCCGGGATGTTTGACGCCTCGCAACTCATCACCAACATACAATAAACCTCTTTCCCCTCGCCTTCGCCATCGGCCTCTCTTTTGCGCATGATGCCGACGCGGGAGAGTAAAAGCATCATGCGCCGGTGGCGAAGGCGAGGAGCAAGGAAATGTCGTCGGTAGCTTCTACGTAAGTGGACCCGAAGACTTCTCAACAGACAACTGTTGACTCGAGTGGCCTGCAGCGGATATTCACCTATGCCGACCGTGCTGTGCGGGCTCTCAATTGTCTCGCTTTCGTTGCGGCGCTTGGGAGCGGTAGTCCACTAGGATTAATTATTTGATCTTTGGAAAATTCGTGACAATCTTCAACAACTTTGTATTGAGTAGTTCTAGTCCTGCCGAGTTCGGATTAGAACTGTCCTGGTGGACGTGAGTATGCCGCCATCGCCGTGACAGGGCTTCTGCTGCTGAATCTTAACCGGATGGCCTGATTTTTGTCTACTTGTTTGCCGCCAAGTTCGTGCAAACCCCAATAGCTGCTGCTAGTACCTAGAGGAACTTGATGCTTAGGGCCTTGGTCGTAATCTCAGCGTCCGCCATCCGCACGACCAAGGCCCTAAGCATCAAGTTCCTCGAGTACACGCTTCGCCAAGATATGAGTTTCTTCGATAAGGATGAGCTCAGCTCCATTTCCATTAATTTTCTTACCAACCACGGAATATCGGAGAGATTGGGCCTGCTCTTCCAGGGCCTATCAACTGTCACGACCTTGCATTCTCCGTCCATCAGAAATTGACGCTGATCACAACCGCCCGTCATGAGGAAAAAGACTTCAGCACGGTCGACCCGGAGCGCATGAGCGACCAGGACATCTGGCCAAAGGTAGCGTCCCAGAGTAACGCAAAGAAAACGTATCAATTCTTAAATTGCTAGCTACCTTGGCGTTCCAAAATGAGTCCACGCATGCCCCTACGAATAAAAGAGAACATTTCCTTCAAACAACCTCCGTGCCGTCCTGAGAACAACAGCCGACACGATCTCCGTGCCTTGAACACCGCAACTTTGTTCGATTTCGACGGCGAGAAGGCCACGTGCGTGCCCAATTCGAACGGTTTTCTTCTCCGCCTTGGGCTTGTTGCGACCCTGACCAGGTGACGGCGTCCTTTCAGGAGTGGGCAGTGTGGCGGCAGACATGATTCGGTTGGGCACAGTGCCGCTGGTAACTGCCGCAGCGCCTAGGCAGACTGCTCCAGTCAGTTGGAGACTTGGGTGCAGTTTTCCCATGCTGAATGCAGCAACGTGTAGGTCGGCCGTTGTGGAATCATCCCGGGAATCCCACAATGGCACTGCTGAGACGATGGCGACCTTCGGTGTACCTTGAGTCACTGCTGCAGCCTTTGTGTCGGTAGATAGACCCATCATTACTGCACCCACCCTTCGAATGTTCTCGATGACGCGCAGGAATTCCAGAGAATGCGGATCCTGTGACATGAACTTCCGGGGCAATGTTGAGGCGTCGATGAAAATAAATGGGTTAGCGGCGTCCACCAAGCTTGCTGTTACGGAAAGGTCTTGGCCTTCAAGGTGAATGACGTCCGTTGAGTTGCCGGTAGGAAGAAGAGATCCGGTCATGCTTCCAGAGGGCTCCAGAAATGCGACACGCACCATGCTCCCTGTACCCTTAACACCGTCAATTCTGAAATCGCCATCCTCTTTGTATTGTCCAAGTTCGTCAACGTCCACAGTGGCCACCAAAAGACGGGAAGTATTTGTGTTGAGAATCCGGATATCGACCTGCTGAGATATCAATATCGTAAAAGCTTTAATAAAGGCCACAATGCTTACAGTATCCTTCCCTTGCTCTACTCTTACCATACCCTCGTCGAGAGCAAATGGTCCGACCCCGGCTGCCATGTTTCCGCAATTTCCGCTAAAGTCAACAGTTGTTTTTCCAACCCCCACCTGTCCAAAAGTATACTCGACGTCGATTCCTGGCACAGTCGATTTTGCAACCACAGCCACCTTTGATGTTGTGGACGTAGCACCTCCTACGCCATCAATCTGCCTTGGGTCACCGGCTGCTGAGCCCATCGCCGCAAGCAACGGTACGGTCCAATCTTCCATGCGAGATGGTAGATGTTCGCGCCGAACGAAAAGACCTTTCGAGGTTCCTGCCCTCATTAGAACGGCCGGAAGCCGCTGACGCCTTCGCTGTCTGTGCATCATAGCTGGTGCTGTATCCATGCTATGTTGAAGCAGGGTCTGCATAGAGCGCTGATGGAGTGCTGGTAATAGGATTTGCTTCAGGGAAATCGGGATAGAACGAGTAATAAAGCTGCTTGACCGCGATGGTAAAACACTGCTCCGCACAAACATGCTTACGAGTTGGAAACCAATGTATTTAACGGGCATATTTAAAGTACAAAGACCCACCTTCGCCAGAGTGTTTCTCTCTGTCGTAGTAGCATCCCGCGGGAAAGACGGGAGCACTTCTGCACTTGGGCTCTCCCGCGGGAAGCTATATTGTGGGGTAACTCGGCACGAAAATATTGTTTCTCGTGGCAACGTTGGCCCCATCAAAGAGACGGAAAGAATGACGAGATGACTACCGGAGACAATAAATATTATTTCAGGACTCCAATAGCGCAGAAAACATTTTGGGTAAAAAGAATACTTTCGAGAAGGTCGTTGTGATTGCTCAGGTTGCAGCTATTCTTTATTTTGACATGGGATTGTCTCGTGTCAGATCTAGTTTTATTCTGGGAAAAAGAAGTTGTCCAGCGCGGAGCCGTTGAATCCAAAAAGCATGTCGTCTGTGGGGAAGTCATCCCGTCTGTGCTGCTGAACAATCTGAGCATCGAGACCAGCAGTGTTGCCAGAAGACACAATGTCCAAGAAATATGAAGGATCATTCAACAATTCCCCAGAAACGCCGGATGCTCTTTGGCCGGGAACAAAAGTCTCGAGTATTGCGTCAATGTCCAAAGCAAGAGAATGATCTGCAAGCGAATTCCTGTTCTCTTCCGGCTGTCCTGGTGGCCCATTGGCAGTGTCTGTATCAACGCGGATTTCATCCCCAGTGTCAACGTCAGGGTGTGATTGCTGTGGAAGCACAACTCCAAGCCGTCTCATCAAATTCCTTATGACCAAATTTGCTCTTCGAACTGCCCAGTTTGTCTCTTGATTTTCCTCAAAAACGGCCAGGCACGTTCCAAGACTTGCATGTGCTTCAGATCCCGGCCCTTGCTTTGCCGCGATGCGAACGTGTATGGTAGCGCTGACGTACGTAGCGTACGATATCAGGTAAGGTGCCCTACGAATTGAGAACACCTTATCGTACGCCTGCAGAATCCTGACGAGTTGGGTGGCAGCAGTCGCACACTCCAAGAATGATGATCTGGCAAATGAGCGACTGTGCAAATGCCCACCTACAACGAACGGGCGATGTAGTAATATACGAAGGACATTGTACATGGCCCTGCAGACGGTTGTTAACATCTGCGAATGAAGCCTGAGGAGCATGCTTACATCAAGGACAGCACGTGCGGGGGTGGCGTTTGCTCGGATTCGTTCAAAGGATCAAAATTCAGATGTGGCGGAAGGTCATGTTCCCAGCTTTGCAGGCGTTGTTGGAGACTCTCGAGCATTGTCGATAGTTCTGATGGATTCCTATCAAAGCTTCGTTCTGCATAGATGCAATTGAGAATATCGCTCATTATGATGGAAAGTTTGCACAGGGCGGCAAATGTGGAGACACTGTGTGCCGGATGGCCAGGGTAAGAGCACGAATTGTCCGGTGAGTACGCAAAAGGGAACCACTGCTCGAGCTCCTCGTAGGTATCAAGAAATAGGATCGGAACGCGGGTATCTGCTTCTTGCAGAGTCACTGGGCGGCCTTGATACAGACTTTGGATTCTGTCCACGACTAATGGCAGGCATCAGCGACGAAAAATGTCACACGTGCACGAACACATACCAAAAGCCCCCCAGAAAACACGGCGGCGGATTTCAAGATCCTCATCGGAGAATTTCCCTGGTTGGTCTGGAGAGTACACATGGATTCCGAGGTCGACTATCATGCGGAAGGCAATTCCCGAGTACAACCAAGCGGCGCTCCTCTCATCACCAAGGGCAAAAAGCGAGTTTGTCATGACCAAAAGAGCCTGAATGGTTGTGACTTTACTGCAGTTGAGAGCAGGGCCAAGGAGCTCCTTCACTCGTTCCTTGAACCGCCAGCCAGAAGTCCTGACGTCCGTCGGGTCGCTGCGGACCTCAAGTCGAGGGCTGAATTTGGAGGCACCGAAGTAGATGGCATTGAGAAGGATTTTCGAGAAGTACGGCCCATTGCATGCCATGTCACGCATGAATGCAGGCCGGTACGTCAGAAGAAAAGAGTGGTGCTGTCTGTTCCAATGCAAGTGGAGCAGATGCTGCCCAAGGTCAGGGTCTACGCCATCGAAATCCAGCTTCCCGCGGGTGAAGTTGATGGCTTCCATTTGACCTACAGCGGCATTAGCGATGCTTTCTTCGCACCTGGGTGGAGTTCCCACGCTGCTTGGCAGCCTCGGCAACCAGGCCCGCCTCCACCCAAGCTCTTGGCCGGCGGGGGCTTCGCTCAGGTCGGTCGCCTTCTTGGGCGGTCTCGTCAAACAATGCGCTGGTGCGGCCATGGTATGTTGAAATGCCGTTCGGCGACGACACGAGCCGGGAAAGAGAACCGGACGCAGGGGTACTATCAGACGGGAGCGAATGCCGCGTCTCGGTTAGACCCTCTGATTGCCGTGGCAGCGGACTGCGTGTTTGATCGGCAACGTGTGGCGAAGGTTGCTTCCCGCGGGAGCGCTTGCTGGGCCGCGGATGTTGGCTGTGGGTCAGTGCTTTCGGAACTTGTGAAGCTTTTCCGCAGTGTCTCCTCACCTTGCAGGTGCGCCTATGGGCTCATACACGCAGTCCCGATTGTACGTCTGGCAATTGATGCACGCTGGACGAGTCGCGTTGCATTTGATCTGTACTCGTCGTTGGCTTTGGGCCGTTGAAACGGAAAGAGGACCGAACCTTTCGGGCACGGCAGAACGAACACGCCTCAGACACGCGCGTTCTGCCTGAGCCTCCCCGGCGTCGATGCTGTGTTGCCATGGCACGAGGGTTGCGGGTGAGCGGGAGGGGAAGGTGGAGAAGGTGAAGAAAAAGACGGGCCGCGAGCTTTGAGAACGGGAAGGCCGGACGGGCCGCGGAAGCTGACCCCGCGGCTGCGCCTCATGACTAATATATCACCGTGGACATTATCCGCTCTGGCTGAGCTGCCAAGCACACCATGTCCGCCCAAGTTCAAACCAACCCTGTTGCTGCCCCGGAAAAGGCCCTTTCTGCAAAAAATGTGCCCTCTATCTCACCTTTGACTTCTTTAGTTGCGGGAGGAATCGCTGGCAGTGTTGAAGCTGCGCTAACTGTAAGTGGTCCTTGAAAATCTGGAGATTGTCCTCTCATCCGTAGTCCTCAAGTATCCGTTCGAATTTGCGAAAACGCGGGCACAACTGAGCAGCTCAACGTCCTCCCGCAACCCCTTTGCGGTCCTCATTCAGACTGCGCGCAATGATGGCGTATCTGCGATATACACTGGCTGCACAGCTCTAATTCTCGTAAGTCAATTCCATTCGTTAACTTCCGAACCTACTTTTTTTCTCACTCCATCAGGGGACAGCATTGAAGGCAGGCGTCCGTTTCCTGTCTTACGATTCAATCAAGCGCATCCTTGCCGACGAGAGTGGCAGGCTCAGCCCCTCGCGTGGCCTTTTTGCCGGCATGTTCGCTGGTTGTGTCGAGAGTGTAATAGCAGTGACGCCAACTGAGCGGATCAAAACGGCGCTGTAAGTGCATGCCTTTTGACGGATTGAACCTTCTTTTACTTACTATACTTCAGCATCGATGACCAGCGAGGAGCAAGACGTTTCCAAAGTGCTCTGCATGGTGCCAGGACCTTTGTGGCTGAGCGTGGTTTCCGCGAGCTATATCGTGGGCTGGTCCCCACCACCGTGAAGCAGTCGGCAACCTCCGCAGTACGCATGGGCTCATACAACATTATCAAGGAGAAAATCGGACGTTATGAGCCACTCAATCAGACTATTGCTTCGTTCACGGCTGGAGCTCTAGCTGGCACCATCACCGTATACGCGACGCAGCCATTTGACACAGTCAAAACACGCTCACAGAGTACAGGAGGGGCCACTATCTCTGATGCACTCCGAGGAATCTATCTGTCAAGCGGTGTGCGCGGCTTTTGGAGTGGAAGTACGATGCGTTTGGGAAGACTCATGCTCAGTGGTGGAATTGTCTTCGCTGTATATGAGAAGGTCGTAAGCCTTTTATCATAGACTGCAGTTTCACGTCATCCGACCGGTCTATGTTTAATATGAATACAACTGAAATGATCATTGCAAATTGCCAAAGTCTATCCTGGAGAAAATGTGCTATGCCGTACGTTTGAATGGAAAATTTCCCCATGGAAGTTTCGGATGCCCGCAACTCGGATAAATGTCTATCATCAACTGTGGCCCGTCTTGTTAAACGCGTCGTCATAGTGCTCTGGAAGTGCATGAGGCAACTAGTATCTGTGGTGTTGAGCGTGAAGTTCCCCAGAATCATTGCGACTGGACTGCTACGCCGCATGCTCATCCGCGGGAAAGCCTGGACACCCGCGGGAAGGATTTCCTCCACAATCCCAACCCGTTACCAAGACGAGCCACTTAGTTCGACATTTACCGACCCCGCGTTCCCAGATTCTTGCCCCGCATCGGCTTCTTGTCCAAGTTCTGGAATATTTATAGGGTCACCTGGATATAATTTTCTACACTTTTTGAGGTATGCTTGCACGGTCAATTCATCTCTGCAACGCGTAGCCATTTTCTCACGCACTCTCAACATGACCGACAAGGCCGATCCACCTTCCGGAGAGATGGACGAGAAGAGTATTCAGGTGCTTCATCAAGAGACCAAGCCAAACGACCTTACGCTCGCCGAGAAGATTCAGGCCCGATACGAAACTTTACGAGGATTGTCGAAATCGGAGATGGACGCACTGAATCGTCAAGTGCGGAGGAAGCTTGATTGGAGACTCATGCCATGCATCACTCTAATGTTTCTCATGAAGTAAGTACTTCGGCGAACTACGTCTTGTACACGGCAGATTGCTTACAACATTCAGTTATCTGGATCGCATAAATGTGTCCAACGCCCGCCTCGCAGGGCTGCAAGAAGATCTGCACATGTCAGACACTGTTTGGAACACGGGTATATCGACATTCTATGTTGGCTACCTCGTTGGGCAATTGCCCGGTAACTTGTGGCTAGCAAAGTCCAATCCAGGCAAGGTGCTTCCGACAATGGCGCTTGCCTGGAGTGTTGCTACCATATGTATGCCAGCAGTCACAAGGTAAGCTGCCTGCCACCACATTTGGGCCCAGAACAACAGCCAACTAAATCTGTTCATAGCGGTGCTGGATTTGCTTTATGTCGGTTCGCGACGGGGCTTGCTGAAGCTCCATTCTTTCCAGGAATTACACTGAGTAAGACGGCTGTCTCCTTGCTTTGTAGCTACCTTTGCATAAATGCTGATTCCTCTAGTGACGTCTTCATGGTACAACAAAGAAGAGAATCCAACTCGAATGGCCATATGGCATGCCGGAAATACCATCTCGAACATCATCTCCGGCTTCCTCGCTGCTGGTATTTTGATGAACATGGAGAACACTCTTGGTCTTCACTCATGGCAGTGGATGTTCATCATTGAAGGCGGTGCCTCAATCTTGGTCGCTCTGTCTGGATTCTTGCTCTTGCCTGACTGGCCGCACAACACAAAGTGGCTGAGCGAACAGGAGAAGGAGATGGCTCAGTACAGAATGCGGTTGTCAAATGGTGACCAGGATGAATCCCAGGGTGGAACTTGGGCTGGAGTCAAAGATGCTGTCAGAGACCCATTCACGTGGTACTTTTGCGGCATGCATTTTGCTCTGATAACGGCACAGAGCTTTAAGGATTTTCTCCCTTCTGTAAGACTCTCAGGCATGACTCGTCTACGCATTAGTACTGACTGTGAATCAGATCATTGAAACGTTCGGATTCGACACTCTCAAGACATACTTGGTGCAAGCACCGCCTTATGCCATTGCATATGGAGTTGCGTGTCTACTTGCCTGGACATCTGGCCGCATGCAAGAGTCTTGCTGGCACATTGTGGTTCCTATCGGCCTCAGTGCTGTCGGGACTGCGGTTCTGATCTCATCCCTCAATGTCGGCGCTCGGTACTTTGGCATCATTTTGCTTATCAGCGGAACTTACTCGGGACTCAACCTCCAGCTATCCTGGGAAACGACACTTGTGCCCGCACCGAGGAGCAAGAAGGCAGCTCTCATCGCGATTGCGAACTGCATTAGCCAGACCAGCCATTGGTTCAGCCCTTACTTCTTCCCAACTTCACAGGAGCCGTACTACCGCCTTGGCGGTGGGTTGATTTTGTTCGGCTGCTTGGCCACTGCAGTACTCTCATTCTTGATTAAGCTACGTGCCAAGAAACTCAACAGATTACTCGACGAGGCTGAAGGATGGTCAGAGCATTCCGAGGGCGAGCGTGGCTGGAGATTCAGTTACTAGAAAAGGTTCAGAGAAACTCTGCCTCAGCCAGCTTTTGAAATGCCTCGAGTCTTAGGATGTTGAAGTCCGCCGTAAGCAACGTGACAGGGTTTCTCTGAACCTTGAGCTAGTCGTACTCGATCATGACATTACCCGTCACAATTGAGTCGAAACGTCCTTCACCCCAACGTCGGTGAACATTGAATAGCACAGCTAATGGAACCACACACGAAGAAGAATTGGAGGGAAACTTTGATGCCAGGCGCTCCGACATGGCGCCTTTCAAGAAGCGGTTCTGCGTAACAGGACTGGAGAAGTCAAATTTGGGCGGTATTCCCAGAGGTCAAACATTAGTTAATTCATAGTATACGTTCACGACTAATTTCGCCATCTATTTATTGTTCACGAATTCAGAAGCAGACAATTCAAAATCCTGAAGCTGCTGCGAGGCTACAAAGGAAGGATTCTCACGTGTGAAATATTCTTGCTGTACCCCTTTTGACTTTTGATATTTGTATCGGATTGTTCGTGATACCTCCGACAGTGCGGTTCTTTGCCATGCCGAGAACTGCCCACTGTAACTGTACATAGCTGCGGGCATATTACAAATCTCTCCAACGTCTTGGAGACACGTCCGTGGAATTGCCTCTGGTCTAAGTGGCGGAAACTCCTTTAGAGTTTCGGAAGAACGCAAATGCCCTGGGGATCCCCTGCATCGCCCTGTTCGCTCTTTTCGCTTTATTCGCGTTATTCGCTCTATTGACCGAGGGACTTGAATGCTATGCAGAATTATCTTCATTCCGGTATTCCGGCCATCGAGTTTAAATAAGTGGGAAAGTAGCCACATCTTCTCATCCGTGCCGAACAACTTTTCAATCGTTCTTGATCTCAAGACCCGATCTCTCCAGCAAGACAACAGTCATGCCTAGCCTCGAGCAAATGGAAAAGGCGCAAGTCATCATCGTTGGTGGCGGAATATCCGGTCTGAGCCTGGCGCTGATGCTCGAACAACTTGGAATCTCGTACTTGTTGCTGGAGGCGTACTCCAGCCTTACGAAGCCTGTCGGCGCCCTCATCGCCCTCAACCCCAATGGTCTCCGAATTCTGGATCAGCTTGGCGTCCTCCCGGACATCAATGCCATCGCCACGCCCTTGCTACGCCACGTGGTGATTGACGGTGAGTCAGGAAAGCGCATCACCGACTTGTCCTTTCCTGGGTATATGCGCGCGCGCCACGGTTACGAAACGGCATTTCAAGCTCGACATGAGGTAGTCGTTGCACTGAAGCGAAACATCAAGTCCAAGGAGAGACTGCGTACAGGCAAGAGGGTGGTCACAGTCAACCAAGACGAAAAGGGCGCAACGGTGTACTGCGAAGACGGGTCGAGATATGGAGCGCAGATGGTGGTTGGGGCGGATGGAGTGCACAGTGTTGTGCGTCGCGAGGTGTTGAAGATGGTCAAGGAAAAGGACGCAAACTTTGAAGGCGCCGACAGTACGCTCGCCATTTCTACAATATAGTTTCACGGTGCTGATCCAATTTGTTTTACAGTTGTCCGCTGCGAGTATGGCACCGTGTTTGCCATCGCTAACCCCTCTGAGCACCTCCAGCCGGGCGATGGCTATTCCTTCCAGCGGAATCGCTGTAATGGTGGTGTTGTCTGCGGCCGTGACGGCTGTAACTATCTCTTTTACCACTTCCGTCGTCCTGGCCCTTACGATGTCCCCGTTGAGGAGTTACCTCGCATGTCTGCGGCTGAGGTGGAAGAGCGCTGGGCTGAGATGCTGCCACGGCGCGTCAGCGAAAGCGCCGATTTCACCTTTGCCGACCTGCTGTCTGCTGGCACCACTTCCAAGGGTGGGTCGGTTCTGCCGCACTTCACTCTTCCCAAGTGGTACGATGGCAGGATCATGGCCATGGGCGATGCTGTTCACAAGCTCAACCCCATGACGGCGCAGGGCGGCAATAATTGCATCGAGACCGCCGCAGCGATTGCGAACCACCTCCACGACACACTTGCACGGCATAATATTCCCTTGCTGCAGCCCCAGTGGCCACCAAAAGTTGTCGAGGAGATATTTGCTGCCGTAGAGCAGGAACGGATGCCCCGCGTTACCGGCCTCGTTCAAGAGTCCCAGGAGCTCCAGTACACATTCTCTTGGGATACGTGGTGGTATAAGATTGTGGCCAAGTACTTGTTCCCCCGCATGAACAAATCGAAGATCGCCGACGCTTCTTCCAGCAGCATTGTTGGTGCTGTCACATTGAAGGGAGACAGGTGGGAGGTCCCGCATCCCAGAGACCACATCGTGCCGTGGGATGACGAGGCGTTTGGGAAAGGATCTATTAGTTTTTTCCAAGCAGTAGCGGCGATCATTGCAATCACATGTGCGGTAGTATGGGGCAAGAGGAATCATTAAGAAAGGTACAATGTGGCGCCAATACAGACACTATCTGTCATGGTAGAATCGCTGCTATGTGATGCAGAATGTATGAGTCCCTTATCGTAGCTTCTTAAGAGTAAGAAACGGCTGACGAATGAAGTCTGTGCTCATTCCTCGTTCAACTTGGAAACTCAAGATGGGGTTAAACCAAGGAAGAGCATTGGGGTTAGTGTTATCACAGAGAGGGAGTGATCTATGAAAAAGTGCGTTTTAGGGAATTTAAATCTGTGAGACTTGAGAGAATAGTGAGATCGTAGTAAAAAGAATTTGAAATTCTCCTATTTTTCGATTCCTGTTCTTTTCACATGTGCACGTCCTTCCAAACATGAACATGCAACTCCCCAGACGGATTCCCCAACACTCACCGCGTGTGCACGCCCCACCAACACCTATTCTCATCAGGATTCAGGGTTGATGAACAGCTCTTAAATATACGGCCTCTCCAACAATAGACATGAAGCGCCGCGCAGCCAACGCGGCGTCGACGGGAGTGTAGAAAACGGTACATGTGGCCACGCTAGCGATCATTATGGTCGTTATTGTCATCCATATGAAAGCTTGGGAGACAGGATCGGGAGTTTCGAGTGATAGCGGCGGGAGTAAGGCCAGCGGAAATGCATGGCTTTTCCGGTGGTGAAGATAGTAGGGACAGGAGCGGGATGGAATCAGACGGACGGAAACTGGTGGTGTGGCGGCGTATCTGGACCGGCCAGCCTCGTTCCCACCGTGTTTCTGCAGGTCAAATGGACTGGCAGCCGACTGTCCAAGCACTCAGGTGCGGACAACCAGTGTACTCTTTTGTTGTCGACTAGCAGTCTCCAAATCTGGCTGTCTAGTGTAGTGGTCGGCCTGCACGCTCACAGTGTTAAGATGCTTAAAAGTGCTGAGCAATCTCTTGCATGCACTCAGAGGGAGTAAAATGCTTGTTAGGTCCCGTTGTTACTGTCAAGGTAGTCTTCGATGTCGCGCATAGAGCTGGGGAGGCTGCAGGTCAAAATGGAGGATGCATAGAAACAATGCGTATTTCGTCGCCGTATCCTGGGGCATGATTGGATCGGAGAGACTCTATTTGGGTTTGCTACTACTTTTGCTTCTTAACAAGTACGCTGAAGCTGTAAGAATAAAAGAACCAAGAAGCATCACAACTCCTCCGAAGATTTGTGCGTAGAGATAACTACCGTGTCCCACAGCTATTAGACGAGCCGCAATGGGTGGGCCAGCCAAACACGGAATACTAGAAACCGTAAAGATGAGCCCCACCCTACTTCCCGCTTTACTCAAATCTTGCAGAGCAAACAATCCAGCGGAAGCTGGAAATTGGCTTTGAACAGCATTTGCAAAGAAACCGTAAAACGCAGCCCAAATCATCAACCCGGCTCGTGAGCTGACGCCGATCCAGCACAGGAGCATGATACCAGAAAGAGCGACGAGAGGTATGAATACAAGCAGAGGGCCGAAGTAACGATCGGCAAGGATCGCGGGCGCCACACGTCCAATGACCCCAATGCCGTTCATTACAAGCAGCAGAACCAATGACTCTCGTTGCGTGTAATCGAAGTACTGTCTTGAGTAGGTATTAATCTGTTGTGGTGAATACTGTGGTCATGACGAACGGATGCGGATGAGACTTACAAAGAAGTAGGCAAAGTATAGGCCCCAAAGCTCGATGAAACAACCGATAGTAAAGAGCGTGAATGGAACCTCCTTGAAAGCGCGAATTTCAATGAGCGCCCCCAGCTTTCGAGGTGGGATCCGAGTCCGTGTGACTAGCACGATATAGATGCTGTTGATTAGCATTACCAATGCCATGACTCTGACTGTCCACGGGAAGCCTATCGACTGTAAGCATGAATAGGCGATGGCTGGGAAGATCATCCCGCCCGTAGCTGCTCCGCAGGCGGCCAAGGAGACGGCCATCACCCGTCGCCGACTGAAATAGGTTGAGAGTAGCGATATGACTGGCGAGAACAGGATTCCGTGGCCCAGCCCGCTACACAGGCCTTGTGCAAGGAAGATCTGCCAAAAGTGGGTGGCGAATGAAGTCAACGTGGCTCCGAGGACCTGCAGAGAACATCCTAGAACCAGGATGGCTTTGAAATAGCCGGCATCGAGGGCGCGTCCAGACACGGCTCCAATCAAGAAAACAAGGAACATTTGGAAAGAGCCAATCCATGAAGTTTGCTCAGAGTGGATTCCGAGCTCGTCAACGTAGTAACGCTGGAAAAAGCCGAACCTGCGAGACCCAGTGGCTTAGTACGTCTTGGCTGTATCACTTCAACTGACACTTAATCTTACGAGGAAATGTAGCCCCAGCAGTTCAGGACAACCAAATGCGCAGCAATCACCTGTGACCATGCTTGCAGTCCGCCATCTGGAACCTGGGCTGTGTCAGAAGTCTGGGCGGGAACACCTTCTGACGGTGACCTTGTGGCCGAGGCTTTCTCTGCGTCTGTTTCATGAAGAGGGGAATTTGTTTCCATGTTCAACAGCACATGAAAGACTTGCGCAAAAGCCGAAGTCGACCGGGCTTGCGGTCAACGTGTAAAGACTTTAGGAAAGAAGCTAGGCCTGGGTTGATGTGTAGGCATGCGCGGTACTTGTTTCTCGTAAGCGACAACTTATTCAACATCCCTGCAACCACAATACGGGACATAAATCACACCATCGCTATCTCAGCATTTCTTATCGATTTTTTCGTATAGATTAGCGTACATCCTGTGGCGACCTTCTTAAACTGTCTATTGTTCCCGGTCTCCCGCGAAGATCCCCTGCTATACCGGCGTAACGCATCGGGGAACCGGCTAATATAACAATGACATGATAGGTCGGTAGAGGAAAAAGTCGAGCGAACACGTTGCGGCCAACCTTTTAAGTGGGCCATCGGTTCGGCGGAAGAATGCCGACGAACGCCGTGGGGAAGGGTGCTTTACGCTGCTTTACCGCAGCTGCTCTAGCATATACGTGGGTTCGCGTGACGGAGCTCTCCGATTACACTCTCGTTTTACTATCATTGCCAAGGGATAACCTCCCATTATGACGCATCGGGATTTCTGAATGAATCGACGGTTCGGAGATGTTCCTGGACTGGTTCTTCGCTCAAACGACCCTGTTGCTTTCCACACTGTGGGCGTGGTAAAGATATAAAGAAACACGAAAGGGAATCGGGAATCGTTCGAAGTTCATACCCAGACAATCTCATGGACTTTTCCGGGACTCAAAGAAGCCGGTCCGACAGCGGCTATCATCCTTCCCTCTCCGATACCACCCGTCGTGTCCTTGAGATACTCGAAAGTTATGGAATGCACGAGAAAAGCCATTCGATGCCGGAGCAGCACGGCTGGCTGGGGAGAGCGACATTCGGTCCCATCATCGAAACGCATGTCTCAGCAGGAAGGATAATCCCAATGGTGCTGCCCTCATTTCCCTGGAAAAGCATCAACAGAGTGGACAAGGTCCTCGGGACGGAGCCAGACCTTGGGGAAGAGCTGGCTCTGGCAAGGATCAACGATCTCTGTCGATGTGTACAGCAAGTCCATGCTCCTGGGGCATTCGTCGTTATCGCCACTGACGGCCTTTGTTACAATGGTATGCATCTGATCCGATCATTCTGCCAGAGCAACACTTAACATTGCAGATATTCTCGGTATACCTGACGAAGATGCCTGGAACTACGGATCCGCAATTCGGGCACTTGCAAGAGAGCGTGGATATTCATGCATCAAGTTCTCTCGATTGATGAATCTGGTCGGACTTTACAGCGAGCCGGACATATCAAAGGAGAAGTACTTGGAGCTCTGCGAGCCAGCTCGAAGACAGCTCGCCTCGACCTATGGCGACCCCAGTTTTGACGCCGACGCGTTTCTGAAGACGGACGAGGATTACATGCGCACCTACCTGGGCTACTCTAAGTTTTTGACCAAAGACCTGGCGTACAGTCCAGTCGTAGCCTCTCTTCCAAGCCGCAAGAAATTCAAAGCACTTGTAAAGGTTATTGGAAAGGAAATGATTGCCGGCGGTGTTGTGAGTCCAATTGATGTTTTATTGAACCCAAGGGAATTGCTAATTAATATTCAGGCATATGCAAAATTAATTCGCAAAGTTTATCCTGACTATGTCCGCCTCTCGATACACCCTTCTTCTGGCGCAACCAAGCTCTCAGTCCCTTTGATTCCGCAAACAAAGGGGTTTTCAATGTCTCCATGGAACTGTGCGATTGCCATTTCTACGTGTGGTGCATTCAAGACTGCTCACGTGTCGGACTTGCGAGACTCGCATGATTTGGTTTTTAAACACGGACGACCCTATTGCTTCAGGGAGAGGTCGCCACTATTTGACTGGGATGCGAATGTCGAGATGGACCATCATTATGGTGGGGTCCTCATAATCAGGAACCCCGATGGTGCGAAAAATGCCAAGTGGGAGCTCGGCGACCAGGATCGGAAACGGCTAGTGGCTCTAACACTGCTGCATAACCGGGTGGAACTGGAAGGGTTTTGATGCAGGGCATGCCAGTGGATATATATAATCTTCCAATAGACAGCAATTTGTGAATATTTTCAGTTTCCCCCGCTCCAGCTTTTTACACCCGCGATGACATTTGAAGAGCCCGCCCGAGACATTGTTCCAGACGTTATTGACATCCTGCGGCGTTTCTCTCACCATGTAACTGATGATCCATCTCGTGAACCCGAAGTCTTTGGTAGCACCACCCGAGAGAAACTTCGATCCTTCATTTCCCAGGCGAAGCCAATCATCTTAGTCCTCCCGGCATTTCCCTGGAAGAATAGGAACCTGGACAAGGTCATCGGCCGCCACCCAGATCTCGGCGAGGAACTCGGCCTGGCGCGCCTCAACCACGTCTGTGAAGAAATCCGGAAGGTTTACGTACACGGCGCATTACTGCACCTGATTGCGGATGGCCCTGTGTACAATGGTAAGCCTGCACGAAGAGACGCCCTTGAATGTTACTCTCTGCTAAGAAACGTATATCTAAAAGATCTTCTCGGAATTCCGGACGCGGAATATTACGAATACGGGCTGCAACTTCGAGCTCTTGCGGGCAAAAAGGGCTTTGGGAGTATCAAATTTCTGCGGCTGCCGGACTTGTTCCAAGATGGAAACAGCGACGAAATCTCCAGAGAGGACTACCTGTCCTCTGTTCCCTCGTGGCGCGCCCGCTTGGAAGCAGATTTCCTTCGTGCCGACTTCGACGTCGACCGGGAAGTACTGAAGAACGAAGATACGCGCCTTACATACCAGGGATATGTCCGGTTGGCAGAGGAAGATCTGAAATGGGGCGTCCAGTTTGATGGGAAGAATGTGGAGCACACAGAGGCATACACCGCGGCTGCTCAAGACGTAGCCAAGGGCATGATCCGACGATTGATCGTACGTAGCAATCCCATGTTTGCAGCAGAAATATACTTACATCACTCAGGCATACGAAGCTTTGATTAGTAGGAAGTATGAAACGGCAATACGACTGTCCATTCACCCGTCAACAGGGAAGAATAAGGTTTCCATTCCACTGCTTCCATGGGACGGAAAATCAAGAGGAACTCCATGGCATTCCAGTGTCGCTCTTTTGGCAGATGGCAAAGTTTGCACAGGCCTCTCTAAAGAGTTTCGGGAGGTGTACGACTTGGTAATACAGGACGGGGTGCCGTATTACTTTCGGGAGAAGAGTGCTCTTTTTAAACTTGACGCTGACATTGATATCGGATATGAGTATGAGGGGCTAGTGCTGGCAGCAAGTTCTATAGCAACTCCTCAACTGACCGAGAGTGATAAAGAGAAACTGGCAGAGCTCATCATCCGGTTTCGAAAAGTGAGGACATTGGGGTTCAATTCAGCATAGTATGAGTAGTTCTTGCAAGCCTTTGAAGAAGCACCTTTGTTTAGCTTTATACCTTCAGCTGAGTACGGGCTTTGAATCTTAGGCAACTTTCAAGTCTTGCCCATATGTTCGCATATCAATTAAACGTCTGGGAAAGTATATGCAGAGCGGAATGAAACTCTATACGCCTCAGCGAATACACCACTTTATTCCCTTGACTAGAAAGCCAACGGGTATGGGACCACCACTCTCTTCCACGAAGCGACGGAAGTCAAATGTTCCTGCTGCCCTCCTCTCCGACCAGCGTTCATCTACCACTTGTGAGACACTCCCGAAGTCAACACAGAGCCGCGGCTCAGAAGGAGCATCGGCCGACGAAGTGACAAAGACAGCAGCCGAGGACATTTCGGCACGGTTCTCGACTCCGAGTATCAGAGCCTTCCGGCCATGGCGGCGCAGCGAAGGTTCCGCAGACCATGAGGCACCCAGACTTCCAGCCTCTTTAACAATCAAAAGGCCATTGATGGGCGCACCAGCCTCCACCAATCGATCGCCAGCGCTCAACGTTGTGTCATCGGTCAGAACCATCTCTTGCTCGTCGGAAAAAATGATGCCGTCCAGCGTCAGCTCGAGTCCAGCGGGTGTGAGGACCCCCTGCTTCATCCGCTGGGTAGAAAAGCAAGACCCCAGGAATGAGCGCGGGGCCCACGTGAAATTCGGGATGGACAGTCGCGGTGTAGGCGAGAACAGGATATTTGACGGAATCTCGCGCATGCAACGCAGAAGCTGGACCATGCGCGCGTCAGCGAGAGCATCTTCGGTCATCATGCTGCCATCACCGCCAACCTCGAGCAGGGGCCCGGGATCCAGATCCAGCAAGCTGGCAATGCACAGGGTCTCGTCGGACCTGCGGCTCGTTGATCGATGAGCCAGTGCTCCGAAGATTGATCCGAGCTCCACTTTCGTTGTGGGACCCACCTTCCGCAAGGTTTTCATGAAGTTGCAGGCCTGGTTGCTAACCATGCTTCCTCTCTGTGAGACTTGAGCGGCCGCCGTGCATCCAAGAGTGTGAAAAATATCGTCCATGTCGAGCATGCTGAGATATGACCCATCGCCTCCAAAGACGAGGTACACCCGCTTCGCCAACAGGCTTTCTTGCAACGTCCAGAGGCGGCCACTCCAGGGGGATGACAATATCTGCGCGAACATCAGAAAGGCAGCCGGGTCCATTGGATTCAGGCACTCGTCAGTGATAGGCGTCCGCATGAGGGTCGTGTCGAGGACCAGGGAGAGCTGTGCGTCTTGGTAGGTTTGACGCATACGCCTGATAGCCTGCTTTCGAAGTTCTTTCGCATCTGGCTGGACGGGCACGCAAAGGGTATCCATCCAAAACCACTGGTTGTCTTTGGAAAGATCATACACGCTCCCGTCCCATGAGTCTGTCGCAATGTGGTGGCTGGCCATGTTGACGAGCCCTTGAATCCTTGTGAGCTGGCACATCGGAAGGGTGTTTTCGTTTGGATTGCCCAGCCCCTGTGACCAGACCTGGACAGCAGTGAGCCAACACGCTTGAGACGCCCTCTCAGGACGTGGTAAGTTTATTCAGCACTTACGTGTGAGATTGCAGTATAGAGGCGATCAGGTGAAGCCTCTTGAACCTCAAGCTTCCAAAGCTCATGGCCATGCTCGGCCTCCCTCGGAACGAGACGACAGATGGGAATCCCACCGCTTTGCAGCACCGACTCGATAGCTCCAGGCGACGCGTATACATTGGAACAGGAGTACTCGGGGCCCAGATGTCGAACTTGATAGTCGTTCGTGTCTACTTGGGACAACTCGCATGCCTTGTCGCTACAGTTAGAGTGGTCGGCGGGCTTTGATACAACTCCGAGAAGTTGCATGAGGCGTTCAAACTGGGCGTCTCGTTTATCCCTGCCCGTGATTTCGCGCCAGTGAGTGAACAGAGCATAGCGGAAATCACTGGAAGAGCTCCAAGTCACAATCTTGCTGATGACCGACGGACACCATCCGACCTCAGTCATCAACTGGTTGAACTGGTTGTCAATTTCAGTGACACGAGAACGTAGTGTTCCAAATTTGACCGGTCCACGCAGAGGTAATTTCCGAAAGGTATCATGGCAGACCATGACAAGAGCGGATAAACAATGCTCGATAGACAATATTACCGGAAATGCCACACGTCGTATCTCATCGACGGCTTCTGGGTCATCTCCAAATTCCCTGTAAAGCTGACTGCAATGCGTTGAGAAGCTCTCAATGGCGTGATGGAATATCGAGTTTAATTGGCTCTCCAGGGCATCTTGCTGCGCAGGAGTCATCTCCTCAAGAACTACGCGCCTGAAAGCCTGAAAGTACTTTGGAAGCTCCTCTGTGCAGAGTCGAGGATCATCAGGTGGCCGCCCTTCGTAATTCTTGACATCGTCAACCGGGAATTCGACTCCAATGAGCCCGAGGACCGTCGTGTATAGCCCAACGAAGATCCACTGCTGCAGACATCGTGCAAATGCGGTTGGATTGGGCGCTAGAAAGTAATGCTGATCCCGGAAAACCAGGGTTATAGATGATGCCGACTCCACTTCGAAGACGCCAAGGCGAGAATTCCAGCGACCCGGGTATCCGAAGAAATCACCGCCGTCGAAGTCGTCGCCTTCGATGTATGGGACACCGATCCTGCTGCTCCCAGTGTATGGTATGTGATCCATGAGCCAAGAATTGTGATGCGTGGAGCCTGAAGAGCAGTGTCGAGTTAAGCGAGGGATAAATGTAAACGATGAAGGAGGGGCTGCTATATATATTGCCTTCAAGTAGGCATGGCATGCGTAATGACGTCGAGTAAGCGCAATGCTTACCTGCTTTTGATTCCAGCCTATCACGGATGACCACGTTCTTGGGGGCGGAAAGTATTAACTCTCCTACTTTTAGGCAACAACCTCAAAGCGAAATACCATCTACTATTGCAGGTGAGACGAATATCTTGCTGAAAGCTCATAGTCAAGCGTTTTTGCTTAAGGCTCGTGACTCACACCGCCGCATCAAATAAAAGCTCGTTTCAAGCAGGCGGTCGCGGCAATGAGCATGGCGCTGCCGAAAACACGGCTACTACTGAGGTCAATAGAGCGCGGCCAATCCTCATTCAATCTTTCCCGAACCTTTCAGCGCGCAAAATGATTTATTGACAAGGGTACTCTACACCTGCTGAAAGCTATATATCGGATCGTTGTAACGGGCGCGCCGCGCGCCTTTCGGCGAAGCGTGTCTGACCTGGTGGTGCTACGGGAAACGGATCCAGACTTTGATTTCCTCGTGCTCATCAAACCGAGCGTAGTACTCGGGCGCCTCTTCAATGGAGATTTCGGACGTGGTGATAAAGTGAGGGCTCGCCCGGCCGCTGGAGATGAGGTCCACAAGCTGCCTCGCTAGAGGCTTCGGATCGACAACACCGGCCCGGAAGCCCAGGTTCTTCGTGAAGAAGTCTGAGAGAGGGAGGCTGATGCTGTTGCTCATAGGCTGAGCTTCAGTGCCGTTCGTCTCGAACCAGAGCCCGACCTGCCCCATACCACCCTGCGGAGCCGTCACCGCGATCATGTTCCGCACCACAATGTCCTGCTCGATGTCCCCCTGGGCGTTGACCGCCTCATAGCCCACGCAGTCGACGGACCGAATGACGCCCTGTGGCTCGTATGCGAGAATATGCTCGACCGGGTCGGATTCGTAGAAGTTGATCGGGATGGCGCCAATCGAAGCAGCGCGTTCGAGCCGCATGGGCACGCGGTCGACTGCATACACCTTTGAGGCGCCACGCAAGATGGCTGAGTAGGCTGCGAGCAACCCGACCGGGCCCGCTCCGAAGACGGCAACCGTGTCTCCTGGCTCAAAGCCAGACCAGTCGATAGCGCGCCAAGCGGTAGCGAAGATGTCGGAAACCGTCACGTAGTCTTGTTCGATCGTAGAGTTCGTCGTGTTTGCGGTCAGAGGGATCGGGATCAGGCTGTCGTCGGCATACGGCACTCGAACGTACTCCGCTGGAGTCGAGTGATGAGTATCTTTTGCCTTCGGCACAAGGGGGTCTCTTACCCTGCATTCCTGCAATAGCGCCCATTGCAGCATACGTTGGCTCCATCTGAAAGTGGCCCGAGGCACCGATATCGGGGACGACAACATAGTCGCCCACGGCCAGCGATGACACAGCGTCGCCAATTTCGGCAATGTATCCAACGGCTTCGTGGCCCATGTACTGCGTAAAGTCGCCTTGAATTCCATGGTAGGTATGGAGGTCAGAACCGCAGATAGCCGAAGTGGTGATGCGCACGAGAGCATCTGTTGAATTTTGAATCACAGGAAGGGGGACATTCTCAACAGACATCTGATAAGGGATGGCGTTATAAACGACCGCCCGCATCGTGGCGTTGAGCGCACTGAGTGCCATTCTGAGGATAGTTGTTCAATGGAATTCCGAACCGCTGAGATGTTGACAATGAAGGAACAGGCACACATTTGCTCAGTATTTATTTCTCTCATCTCGAGATGCAGAATGCCGTGACACTATAAACCCCCTATAGCCCGCAGATATTACATCACGTTATCTGATTTTGTACCTTCTCGATTTTGAAAGATAATGACGTGTCAGGCGAGCTGCACCAAGCACAGTAGAGGCCTTCGCGCAGCTTTGTCTAATCTAATAATGACGTTTATCTCGTGTGATGTTGTTAGAGGTCTTGGTTGATGGAGAATATTCGAGATAAAGATCTTGGCTAGCATATGTTACAATAAAGATCCGACGTCCGAGTGCTTTAGGCTAGATTCTCTTGGCACGGCGGGAGAAAATCTCTCCATGACGGAGGAAAATCTGTCCGCGGCGCAGCAAATACCTTGAGAATCGTCTAAGCCACACCCGGCAATCGACTGATGCTCCACATTGCTCATTTCGCTGAGATAGTTCGCCCTGCCTACTCCACAGCA
Organism: Lasiodiplodia sp. COLG20; assembly: GCA_009801085.1. Taxonomy (NCBI): domain Eukaryota; kingdom Fungi; phylum Ascomycota; class Dothideomycetes; order Botryosphaeriales; family Botryosphaeriaceae; genus Lasiodiplodia; species Lasiodiplodia sp. COLG20. The sequence continues at coordinate 56,583 of VNWV01000045.1, forward strand.
CCACTGGAGTTAAACTCTAAATCCCGTCGAAACGCCGTCTACGAAACGGAGACTCCAATATGCTGTCCGCTTATCACCGTGATAGAGTTAGAAGGGCCGACTGAATGAGGTGCTTTTAAAAACATTGCCCCGTCTCGTATGCCGAAATCTACTGAACGAACACGCTTTGAGAAGTCTGTGCTACCTACGATACCATCTTCTGTCAACACGATTTGCAATATGACCCGAGTGTTGCTTACTGGAGGGAGTGGCTTCATCGCCACTCACGTCCTCAAGGTTCTCCTTGAACGCGGGTGAGTGTCTCCGGGCTCAGAGCATCAATAGTGAAGTTTTGACCATGCCTATAGCTACTCGGTAGTCGTCACTGTACGCAGTGAGGCGAAGGCAAACAGCATCAGGTCCGTCCATCCCGAATTTGGGAAGGATAAACTCGATTCTGTTATCGTCAAGGACATCGCTGTGGAGGGTGCTTTTGATGAAGCGGTGAAGTCCGACCCACCGTTCGACGTTGTTATCCACACCGCCAGCCCTTTTCATTACAACGTCACCGATATACAGAAACAGCTGTTGGATCCTGCGATCATTGGCACGACCGGCATTCTGAGGTCGATTCAGAAGCATGCTCCTACTGTTAAGAAGGTAGTAATCACGTCTTCGTTCGCCACAATCATGAATCCATTTAAAGGCGATTGGCCCGAGCACACGTACTCGGAGAGCGACTGGAACCCCCTCACACCGGAGCAGGCGTTGGAAAATCCTTTTGCTGGTTACGCAGGTAAGCACGGTGAAGAAAGGAAGTGAAAGGCTTTACCACATCAGATGCTAAAAGACGAAATGCCTATAGCTAGCAAAGCCCTCGCCGAGCGCGCAGCCTGGGACTTCGTCGAAAAGGAGAAACCCAACTTCTCTCTTACCACCATGTGCCCTCCTTGGGTGTTCGGTCCCGCCCTCCAAGAAGTCCAGTCCTTCGACACTCTCAACACCTCGAATCAACACATCGCGTCATTCCTGCTGGGCAAGTACAAAGACGAGATCCCGCCCACCCCCGTGTTCCTATGGGTCGACGTACGCGACCTTGCCATGGGCCACGTTTTGGCAGTGGAAAAACCAGATGCAGCCTCCAAGAGGTTTTTCTTCGTAGCCGGATACTTCACGAACAGAGGCATTGCGGACATCCTCAGGAAGAACTTCTCCCACTATGAGAGCAAGCTGCCCTCTCAGGAGGTGCAAGGCGGGGGCTTCCCAGCCGGTGGATTGTACAAGATCGATAACACGCGGGTTAAGGAAGTGTTGGGAATCGAGTTCACGCCGCTCGAACAATGTGTAGTGGACACTGCCAAGTCTTTCAAGGCTCTTGGCCTGTGAATGATTGGCTCGCTATCTCTTGTAGCTAGTTAGGCATTGTTACAGGATCAAAGCCACGGTGTTGTTTCAAGTGTCACGACCGAGGCCATCGGCACTGTGCTGCTGCAAGCAACTCTACTACATGCATTTGAATTCCCCCTCCCTGAAAACCTCTGGAGAACTCCGTGAACATTTTAAGCACCTGGTTTGGTTTTCGTGTTCGGCGGATTGCGAATCGCCGAATCCCGACAGGCGCTTGCAGTTGCATACGGGGAGGTGCTTACAGCTGCATCCCGAAAGGCGCTTGCAGTTGCCCATGTTGCACACTACATATAATGCTAATTGTGTAGGTTAAAAAAGATAAGCCGCGGCTTCAAATAATTGGCTAGAAATTATGGGCACACTCTCGCGACTATGCCGTTATTGAACAAGATGCGTTGCAGAATACGCACGGACCCCGTGTTGGTGGGCGTCGGCAACTGTCACGGCATCTCCCATTATTGCACCATGCCGAGGAAAACCGATATTCGGCCGCTGGGGTGAAATTCTATTCAAAGGGGATATTGGGAAGGTGTGGAGCGAACGGGGTGAGTTACGAGCAATTCTTCCTTGGAGCGGTGCACTCGCTTTGCTGTGTAGTCTGACATGGCCATCCAGCACATCACCAAAATGACGGCATCTGTCAGAGGCACAGGATCCGTCGTTACGGCCGTAAACAAGTATCATCCGCGGCTGGTATACTTTGATTACATCGATTTGACGCTTGCATTAGGAAGAGGCTTATCGTATGCAATTTTCACGCACACATCGTAGTGGGCAAGAGGACAACGCGTTGGTGCAGAGCAGTCAATTTCAGATGAGCTGCCGGAGTGAGAACTTCACCTGCACCATCGCTAGACATACAGACGTCCACACGAGAGCGGCAGCCCAAGATGAGCAGGGTCCAAGAAACACTCTTTTAGAAGTGCAGACATGGTTGCGTGGGTCAAGTGCCCCTTGTGGGGCGGCGAAGGGGTAGAGCCTCATGGAAAAGACGTGTTTTTCGGTAAGCTGGCGGTGGAGGTGGGTTGAATAGTGACATCAGGTGGTATGACAACTTCGAGAGTGCGTTGTGTAGAAGTACCCGATCCAACCAAGCTTAGCTAACTGTGGCAAGCATAACCAACAGGGTGATCCAATACATGCCAAAGGGAGACGGAGCGAGAAGTAGGAGTGAAACGGAGCAATACCGAGCGGTAGAAATGGGGAGGAGTGATGAAGAGAGGGAGACGAAGGAGAAGGGAACGTGTTCGTATTTTTGCGCGCGAAGCAGGCAGTACAATGCACAAATTTTAAGAACCATTTATGCGTTCATGAGTTCTGGTAAGACGCTCCTATGCAATGCCTTGTTGAGATATTGATCAAGTTGTGCAATCACGTAAAGTTGTCAGGTGATCGAGGCTTGTTGCATACATACCTGGATAGATATGCACGCAAAAATCTCCCTCAATAGCAAGACAGACTTCTTGGCGTTTCTGCTGAGGGAGCATCGGAATTTCTGCTGAAATAATGCTAATGGTAATCCCGTCAGCAGAAACTCATTGTCAAGTATTGCTAGTTGTGGACCGCTATTCACATTGCAGAATGAGATAAAGTCTTCTTTTTAAGTCCACGACGAATGCAAGCAGCAAACCTATCCTACATGGAACCCCCCGCCAACAACTCTCAATGGAATGAATATAAGACAAATTTCGCTTCCGAACTGCATTTCTCGTGGCTTAAGACGCACTAAGCTTGGCGCCTTTGGCTTGGGTGTCGTGCGGATCAGCTCGTAGAGTGGGGCTCCTATATAAGAGCAGTCCTCGACATGACTATATCATTAAGCAAATACTATCGATACATCGGCCAATTGTAACAGACCCACGAATTGACTAGTGTATTGGCAATTGAACGGAAAGTCGTATGGGTGAGTCTCCGGAGTCAGCCAACCTTGAGTGTTCCTCACGATCTGAACCTTGACAAGATGGGGAAAGCAGTTTTCTTTATGTCGCGCAAGACCAGAGAGCCATTCGAATAACTCTCTTGCTTCCGCACTTGGCGCACAGGTTTCTTCCTCATCGTCGAGTACTTGGAACCAGGGGAAATCCACCTCGACGTGCAAGATGAGCTCCTCAAGCGAAAGTGGCAAACGTGTGTGGACCGGAGGATTACGGGCTTCATTCGTTAGAGAATACTCGTCTGAAAATTGCATGAGCATCGCTAGTGGTATGTTCAGCCGTCGTAGCTTCGAGAATGACTGGAACGCCTCTTCCTGGAGAGGCTCAAGATCGGAAAAGACGTCAGAGTATGATACGCTAATGTATAGATCCTCGAGGCTGCGCTGTACTGCTTTCACAGTGCCCAGAATCTTGGACATCGTGAGGCTGCCGTCACCGGAGTCATACGCGTAACGGTTGAGGCCGTCGGCTATGGCAACCGAGAAGTGAAGCACCTGCAAGTCCGTCGGCCATCTGAGAAGATCGGCTACCTCCTCGCTCAGGGGCCCGCAGTCGGTGAATGCCAGTCGGGTCACGTTGGATGTTCCAGGCTGATGACAGTCGAGTGGGACGGGGCAGTTGAGACGGAGCATGGAGACAATCTCCACGGACTTCACTGTCTGAATTTGGAAAAGCTTCAACAGCTGAGAGAAGTCCGGGTTCTTGTGGAGGCAGCCAGTGACGGGTACTGTCAGCGAACTGAGCTGTGGTACAGTGAATGGAACTGCCGAATCCAGCCGCGGGATGGAGAGGTGGAGATTGTGCAGTGACGCAGACTCAGAGAGCATGGCGGTAACGTGTTTGACCACCTCATCATGCTGACTGTTGGCGTCGGTGATACTTTTCGGAAGCTCGTCCCAGGCGTGTGGATTTCCATGGTTCCAGCGAAAGCAGACACGTTGAACAGCGGAACGCCAGCCGGCCCACGTCAGTAGAGTGTCGCGGAATAGTGTCAAGTTGCCAATACTCGTTCCAGCGTGGCAACGATGAGGAACGGAGCCGCTACGGTATGAAATGTCGCGAAAGAGAGCCTTGTGCGCCTCTGTACAGCAGGTGCGAGAAACAAGGGCAAGTGCCTTCAGTGTTGGCGGCGAACAGTACTGAGTGACATGAGCCCATATCTCGGGAGGAAGTTCAAGCCACGGATGAGATGACATGGCGGTTGAAGTTACAGGAGGATCGGGTGTTGGAGAGGCTTTGAAGTAAGGAGCGTTGCTGTAAGGGATGGGGACAAACGAAAGGTTTTTGTTGCGCACAAAACAGCCTCATCGCCTGACCTATTCTCCGGATTCCTGCACGCTAAAGACAGAATTCGGGGCCAGAACGCCGTCGCGACGAGACAAAGCCCTGCATCATTTCCCGTGTGCGACGTGGCCAATCAGAAAAGCTCCTTCGACAAATGCGGGGCTACGGAGCTGTTCAGCCACAGCTACGGTGGAACTGCATGGAGCGGAATGCGGGATTTCAAGCTCACGCTAAAATCGTCGTACCTGCATCCTATCCATATCACAGCATATGATGTAAGAGCCCAGCTCTCCCGATCTCACGCCGCTAAAGATATTATGTCCGGCTTACGTTGGTAGTTTGTTTCAATGTATGGTCGTGAATTCAAGTCTTAAATGCGAATAATCACGTCTAGAGATTGGATTAAAGTGCCTGTGCAGAAGTAATTGGCGACCTTTGCGAAGGTTACACTTAGAGGGACAAATCCTTGTGTCCTCCGCTGCGACCCGATCCCACAGGATCAATGCAACGTGGAAGTCAGCCCCCTCTGTTTCTAGAACAGTATCCGTTTCCGTCAAGCAATACACCCGGTAACACTAAGCTTACGTCCACCTTGCCTCACGTCGGTTAAATATTTAGCCAGCAGTTTGAATCGGGTAAACACGACAAAAAGATGAATAAAATCTGTTATTTAAGTAGTGTATGAGAACTATGGAAGACCTCTCTTATTAAGAGCCGTGATAATGAAAGACGCCGTCTCTAGTGGGCCGGAGTTGGAAACCAAGTAACTCAGTGGTTTTGAATCAGTCATGATCAGGATATTACCGTCGCCTGGACTAGTAATCCACGTTGGCAGAATTGGATTGAGGTGGCTGCTCAGAAGCTGTTCAAACAAAATTCCTTACTACAATGAGACCTACTCGGGCCCAGAAAAAGTCTTATATGACAGCCGAAGATTTAGTTTGTGCCATCTTTACTGGGGATAATCTATGCCTGAAATGGACTCAGTCAGGCTCCGTTCAGCTTGCAGTACACTTCTGTGGTGGTCGAAGTGCAACAAAGGTGACTTGCACACGAGAAATCTTTCTTTCGTATCACCAACGAAAGATACCTTGTCACAATCCTATGGAAAGGTTCCAACAATCCTTTTCAAATGTTCCTCCCTGGTCATGACGGGGTTGTATTAAAACGGCAAGCTTCTCCCCAAGTTTGGCCGTTATCCAACGCATGCAGAATACTCTTTTGGCCTCGATCCCCACATCAACTGGTTCATTTGAACAGTTTGGACGGTTCAGACAGCCTCTTCTCGGCTGCCTAAACTATCCTCATGGCCTTCCTTTTTACTGTACTTCCCCCCGCAGTCTCGGGCCAAGCCTATGACGCATCTTCCTCGCGTCATATGACGGAATATGCAAACCCGAGCAGTACAATTTCGACCTTTGCCTCGTTCACTTCACATGAATCCTACCAGATGAGTTCGAGCCCCATAGAGGACACGACTTGTACACACTCTTCATTTTTTACGGATTGGATAAACTCCGATGAGGCTGTCACCTCCGACACTTTCATAGTAAGCAACCCCACCGCTTCAGTTTTTGAATATGGTTCAAAAGAAGCTCTTATCGTCACACTGGACACATCCACTGAAAGGGCCGCCGCCAATTTGTCACTTGAACCTTCTCCGGGTTCAATCTCAGCTGTTATCTCTGACGCTTATCCAACAGACCACCCCCGCTTTGTCTTTTGGATCGGACTCGAGGGCAGGTTCTGCTCCTGCCTCGAGCACATCTATCGAACCCCACATGACGAGCATTGTCCTCGATGGGACTACCACTACTTTGTTCTTTGGTTCTTATTCGAATTCAGCGTCCGGATCTATTGTTTTTCCTACCCCAAGCTCGACTTCCACCACTGATGGCTTCATGACAATCCTCGGAACTTCTGGGGAAGTCACTCCTGTGGCCAGCTCGACTGCCGATACAGATGGCTTTACGCCGAGTCCATCATTCATCACCATGACAGACAGTGTAGTGTCTACGACAGACACTGGGGCAACCATTCCCCTTACAGCCACGTCAATTGCTGAGACAGATGGACCTGAGTTGAGCCAATCATTGACCACTACGGAGGATGGTGGAGTATCTGTTAGAGATGGTGGTGAATTTACAACTGATGGTGCAACATCCGCAGCAGACGGTGGAGCGACTACGACAGAGAATTCAGTGTCTTCAACAGATATTGCAACGTCTACCATAGACACGGAGCCAGTCATCTCTTCCACACCCAACTCGGTTCCTGAGACGGATTTTCCAGTTACGGCTAGTTCGACATTCAACACGACGGGAGATAGTGGAGCATCTACGACAGACGTTGGGTCAACCATTCCTCCAGCAGATACCTGGACTGTCGGGACAGATTTACCTGCCACGGCTGTCTCATCATCCATCTCCGCGGCAGACAATGGAACATCTACGACAGATGCACTTCCTACGGATAGTTCGATTGTTGGAACAGATAATCCATCCACGGCCAGTTTATTATTTACCACCACGGCAGACGTGGGAGTGTCTATGACAGAAAATGGGACAGACAGTTCGTTTATCGGTACAGATGTCTCAACCACGGGTAGCCCATCGCTCACAACTACAACAAATGCCGAGACTTCCACGACAGACGTTGGAGCTTCTACGACAGACGCTGGAGTTTCCACAACACACGCATTTCCTACGGAGACGCATCAACATTCTACGGCTCAGACAGGGCAAGGATCTGACAGCGGTGTTATCCCAACTACGGCTAATCCTGGACCAGTTACTACCCCTCCTATCAGCCCCACTACAACCTCGAGTGTAGTTAATATACCCCCGATTGTGATAACAGCCAGCTCTGCTTCGACGCAGGGTCTCGGCACAATGGATGGTAGTGTGAACACGAACACGCATATCACAACGACAGACTCGGAGGGTCACGAAACTGTAGTTCCCGTTTTATGGAACTGTTTCTTCTGCGGAGGCGCCGGTCTTGCACTCTGGGGGTTTGGGCCTGGACTTGGTGTGTTCACCTGGCCGCCGGGACCGTCATTCACCGGTTTACCACCAGTCACCCTCGACAAGGACAACAATCCCTCCGTAGAGTCATCGACCAGGCAGCCTAGCCCCACAACAGAGTCCTGCACCAGCCCGACTACGGCTCAGAAGTACTATGATACTTGCTATGTCGCGGCAACGTCGGGACTAACAGCAACCACGACCTCTTGTGACACCTCGATGTTCCTTGCAACAGGCTGCGATGTGACCCCTACTACAATGACCATGGCTACCTTTACTAGCACGGCAACTGCTACGTGCTGGCAGTATTCCCTTACTGGGGACCATGTTCCCCCAGGAAATGACGATACGACAGACCCTACTCTCGTAGATCCCATCGGAGAGATTGAGGAGGCCAGAAAGAGGAGTATTGCTGGGCGAATTGCGTATGAGGTTTATGAGCGAACTCCGAACCCCAGTAAGTGAACAAGTGCGGCTTTGGCCTTTTTTCGTAAACATGTTTCTCACTGTACTCACATTGGTAAAGCCTCATGAGCCTCCACGGCTTTGCTGCTGCAATGTTCTACAAGTGCGATATTATTGATCAATTCTGACTATTTTTAGATAATATACTAGTGAAACGTGCCATTTCATGGAGCATTTTTGGTGCTTGCAATGTTGGCATGTCTATCACTCCTCCTCCATGGCCAAATTCGGGCCAATTTCAGAACCAAAGGCTTATAAACGACGGTATGGTGAACCAAGACCAGTGGTGGTATCTTGTAGAGCAGAGGAGCTGTCCTGAGGTATCGGAAATCAGTTGGCAGGGCCAGTACCTCAAAAGCAAAGCAGACCAGCGCAAGGTTAATGTCGACCATGCTTGTAAGTCACCCTTGCGACGATAAACAATATCTTCTAATCAAACATTCAAAAAGATGAGAAAGCTCTACCTGCTCAATTCCTGGCAACTCTATTCGACGAAAATAATCCGGATGACTGTACAACTTTTACCGATCTCTTCGCCAACACCCCAGATGGCAACTACCCCAGCGGCTGGACTCCAGGCAAACAACAAGGCGACCCGAATAAAGCGGGGCAGTCCCGACTACAGTCATTGTTCAATATTGTGCCCAACAAGCTCAACTACAACTTTATCGGTGTCGACATTGGTGTCAATGGCATGAAAGGCGCTTTCTTCAACCCCAATATCCAGGGCGTCCCAAATCCCAAGGACACAAACAGCGACGAAGACATCAAGACGAACCTCAACCTGTGGAACCTGATAGGCATGACAATCGACTTCCTGACGGACTTTGATGCCGTACATAGGGTTTTCAACGCTGGTCAGAAGGAAATTTATGGTGGATTTGTGCGGTTCGACGAGCTTTGGACTGGATGTTATGCCATGAACTTTGCAGAAGTAGGCATTCCGGACATACTTTCGCTTCACCACACTGACTCAATCCGCAGCGGTACAAGGAATTCGTGACAGGCCTACTGAGCACCAATGTTGCTTCCATCCAGCAATACGCCAGCTCAGTCTCCAACTCACTTGTGAAACTCGCAACAACTACTGATGAAAACGGCGAGCCGAACATTTACTATACGGCTATGTAAGTTGCGGAACACCTCCTTCAAAAAGCCTTACAACATGCCAACTCTTGCAGTTCCAACCTTGAAGCGAAGTATGCACCCGCCACTTTGTCCTTTCCCACAGATTCCTATCTCCAGTTCCCAGACACGACCGCGAAAATCAAGAAGCGCCAAGAATGCACAATCACGTCAGGACCGTCCACTGCTGCATCCGTTTCGGCGACCACAACATCAGCTCCGTCAACTCTAGACAATAGTGCCGCCAGCGCCAGTGCCTCAGCATCCGCCGCTTCAGGATCTGCCGCATCTGAGTCCGCAGCCTCAGCATCTGCAGCCTCCGCATCCGCCGCTTCTGCATCAGCTGCTTCAGCATCTGCCGCCTCCGCCTCCGCCGCCGCAGCCAGCGCCAGCGCCGCGGCCGCAATCGCCAACAAGGCCAACTGCTACCTATGGGACGACGCCTCTCTCGCGTACGCAGTGCAAGTGACGCCGATCGACGGGTGGACGACAGGCGACAACGGCAAGTCGCTGAAGAACGAGGAGAAGGGGTGCGGGGCGCTGACGTTCTGGCACTGGGGCACGTGGTCCAACGGCATGCAGTGGGCGACGTTCGAGCTGCCCACGTGGATCAAGGCCGGGTGCGTGGAGCGCGCGATAGCGAGCGCGGGCGGGCCGAGCGGGCTGAAGTGCCATGGGATGGGGTGGTTTCATGGGAGGTATTTGCGGGAGGATGGGACGACGAGGGGTGGGGAGACTGGGGGTGGGGATGGTGAGGCGGAGGCGGAGGAGGCGGCAGCGTCGATGTTGCCGCTTGCGGTGCCAGATGGGCCGTTATAGTAGCAGGACATCTGTTAGGGTACATGAGGGTAATACGGTGATAAGCTATATGTCGTAGCTAGTGGAACAAATATTCAAAGGATATAGTGAGAAAGGGTACCACTGCCATAGCCACCCAAGTGAATAGAGAAAGAGGAAAACACCTAGGTTTCAGATCAATTTCTCAAACCACCCTGCGGGCTACGTCTATCTGGAATCCGGCGTCCATCCGCGGAAGCACATCCAGGTCGGCCCATTCAACGACACTCTACCTAGGCATGGAAGCGCTCTGGCCCAGCTCGCCTGCTGCCATGTCCATGTTGACTGTGGTAGCGTGGTATGATGGTGGAAGAGAGTTGTGAGAGGCGAAGGTAATGATAACGTGTCTGCGAAGAGGACCAAATCTGATATTCAATTTGGGGACGGGACTGGGAACGATGCAGGACTGTCGCATTGCATAGCGTGGATGACAACACTCCATCCCGCTGCTTGAATCTGGACCTGTGTATAAACCTAGTAGGTCTTAGGCGGAAAGAGTAGTTCGTAGTCTTCCTTTAGCGGTCGAATGACATCGTTGAAAAAACGCTTGCGAAAGCCGTCATTGGAAAGCTCGTAGTCGTACGTGTCCGAATTGGGGTGGAGGCATTTGGCAACAGCATTTGCATACCTAGGCGTCTCATTTGCCTGAATCTCTTTCGTCAACCGCTCGGCAATAAGGTATTTCGCCCAGAAATCGCCTTTCTCCACATCCTCGGGAGTCTGTAATGACGAAAGTGTCGCGCTGTAGGCAAGTTCTAATAGGGCGATTCCGAGAGCGTATAGAGTTTCATTTTTGACCAGAGGAATATCCTTCACCGCGTAGTCGTCTTGAGTGCGGCCTTCAGGGTCGAATACCTCTGTTACGTAGATTGCGGACGTTTCCTCGCTATGAAAGTATATGTCTCCAAGATTCCAATTTCTGCCGAGCCAAGGAGTGTCGTGAAGCTGTAATACCGCCGAGGCAAGCGTCAAGGCAAGTGTATACCTGTATTGTCAATGTGTAAGCAACATCTTGCATATGGTGCAATCCGATCAACTCACCTCTCCCTTGTACTCAAGCTGGCTCTGTTCTTTCGGCGGAAAACCTCTTGAAGTGGAAGAAGAGTCTTCGCTACGGGGGACTGCGTGTCGTGTATATGATAGCACCAGTCCTGGATTCTGAGGAATCCAAGACACTCCGTTGGCTGGTGCTGAGAGAGGGAGCTACACAAATCGGCAATCTCACGGGTGTGACTGCAGGCGTGGTGTTGAAATTCGCTCTTTTGCGCAACAAGGATATCTGGGGCGGCAAATTGCGGTTTCTTCTTCGGTTTGTCGAGCGGAGGCGATGGTGGAAAGGTATTCATCCTATGTGTCTTACGATCAGACTAAACACGTGATGCACGGCCTTGACGAGACGTAGAAAGAGATGCAGCAATTCGGCGTGGACAGATGACAGGTCATGCAAAAGGAAGCGAAAAGGACGCGCTTACGATGGGGGTAGGGCTGGCGCCCAGACAACAGTTACATCTCGCCAGCACAAATCTCTCAAGTTCTGCGATCTGCCATGGTCGAGCGAGAAGGAGAGGTTGAGCTTCTGACTGGTCTCGCTGCTCCCAGGAGGATGCAATCGGAGCTTGGCACGATGGGTATGTGATGGACAGGGAAGATGCCACTGTGTGTGCAAGGTGCGATGAATGCGGTGGGCGTGGCCGCGGGTGGCGCACCACTGAGAGAGCGGAAAACGACCATGTCGGTCGCTCTCCAGGCTGAGGGCGCCGTGTATCAAGTCGTGGAGCTGGCGGACGTCGCTGTAGATTTCGGCGCAATTCCGCTGGTGCTTTGCGGCATTGAATCCACCCGCAATTCGGTAGCGCCAGGACGCAAAGAACTCTTTGCGGCGCTCCTCGTCAGCAACGTTGTCTTGCATAAACGGTGGCTGTGGATGCGCCCGTCAGCATGCATCCGATACCCACACCGCTCTGCTCACCGTCAGATCATCCTGCAGCCTCAGCTTTCTAGCCATCAGAGCGAGTCTCTTCTGCACACGTTGCAGAGCCTTGTGGAACGTGCCAAAATCCTCGTTCCCAAGGCGCCGACGCAAGGCCTCAGCCAGGTCACTGCTTTCCCAGCCTATGTTGTGTTCCACCAAGTCTCGAAACTGCGCGTCTGGAAGTGCTAGTCCCCTTAGGAGCAGTTCGCACGTCTGCCTGAACAGTGACATGCTGACCATGAGCTGCACTTGAAGGTCGAGGAACACGTTCTCGTATTTAACCATCGCTTTGATTGTCGACACCTGCAGCCGCTGAGGTCAGCCATGGTGCCAGTCAACGAGATCCTGTGTTACTTACGCCGTCAGCATATTGGCCGAGTGCGGCGGTAGCCAAGGGGATGCTCCCCAGGACAACCCCGACAATCTCCAGGCCAGACATTCCAAGTTGTTGTTTGTTGGCACGGCTACCCCGCTCCGATGCCACCTGTCGCCTCGTCTTGGCATTAGGCAGAGTGGGGCCTTAATAACGACAGCCGATATCTCGCGATAAGAGACTGATCAGCATAGCAACAACGGAGCCTCAAGCATCTTTCCCCCTCTACGGAGAGCCATGTCGCTCGCAGAGCATCACGTAGCTTGCTACGAGGCATTCCAGAGAGCCTGTGCTATCTCAGACGGCGGCGAACCTTCCGAATTGCCAGATCAGTTCGACAGGTACAAGCTATGGGCAGGCAACGTCGGTGCTGCTCATTCTGGCCACACATACACACTATCCTTGGACTACAGACTCAGAGAGGCATCTTTCTACAAAGAACAAGTGTCCCGGCTTCTCGTCATCCTTTGCCGTCATCTTAACAAAGCAGCTCAACTTCTAAGTGGAGAGAGGACTCCTTTCGAGGAATTTCCGTCGGACAGGAGACTAGACAACACTGATTTCTCACCTAATGGGGCAATAATCCCCTTCTCCCCCGAAGCGAACGACTCTTCTTGGGAAATCTCATCAGACTCTGAATCAGACGCATCATTCCATCCACCTCCTCAGCGGTTCCAGTCGAGCCGACCGGCTACTGGTGAAGAGGACACAGAGCTACTCGCCAATTCTACATCCAGTGAAGGCTTGCAAGAACTCCCTCAAACTTTGGAATCAATCAAGTTGACGGTTGCGAGTCTCTTCAAATTACCAATCCGCAGGCCAGCTCCGGTGGATAGGCTGAATGACCGAGCCACAGATGAAACATCATGCTTCCAGCCGTTCGACGCCATGTATATCAAAGACAAATTCCCGGGCCTGGAGGAGCAATTAGCGACGCGTCTGGGGAGCATGATCACCCAGCGTCGGCAGCTTCTACTCTATCGCAAACGGCACTGGCAGCACCTTCGCACAGATTGCACAGAGGGGAGCTCCACTTTCCATGTAAATGGGGAACATGGCGGCCCCCAACGGACTATTGGAAATGGGGATGATACTGGTAGCGTCATGCGGTCTTCGACGGGAGAGGAAAGCCGTCATGATAGAAGCCGCATCATAACAACCTCCAAAGCCACGACGCTAAACATCAATAATGGACCACGGCTACATCTGGATCATCTGGAACATCTTTCCGTAACACCCATCGGCCAATCAGTGACGGAGACTTCAATTCAAGCAAGCGAACATACACGTCAGCTTCGGCTGAATGTGCCGCCAAGACCAAAGGATCCCTTCGGACCCCCAAAAGACTGTTTTCAGTGTCCATATTGCCACCTAGTGCAAGTGATCTCGTCGGAGCGTGCATGGAGGTGAGCTTAAACTGTGTATGCAGTGGAACCGTCCAGTGCAATGTTCTAGAAAGCAGTTGCTAACCTTGTTTTACAGAAAGCACGTTATAGCAGATCTCCAACCATACGTCTGCACCTTCCTGCACTGCAACCTTTCGGACCATTTCTTCGAAAGTCGGGAGGCATGGTATGAACATGAAACCGAGAATCACCGGGTGGAACTCTTCTGCAACACTTCTGGCCACCCCTCATACACAAACCAGCCCGATTTTGAAGAGCATATTCGGATGCATCATGGTGCTGATATAGCCGCAAAACTTCCAGCGTCGCTTTTTGGCATGTTTAAGAGGCCTCTGAGGGCTTCCGAAATGACGTGCAACCTGTGTTTCAGAAAGACCACAAGTCTCAAGAGTCACGTCGCGCGGCATTTGGAACAAACCTCCTTGTTCGCTGTGCCGAGGGCAGATTACTCCAACAGCGATGAAGACCTCAACCAAGGCTCAAATGTAGCTCAGGACAATGCTCAAGAGTCTGACATAGAGGATCTGGACGTCGACGATCCGCAAATACGAAGTACTTGGGACACAGACAGCCAAGCATCTAAGTTGGACGAGGTACCTCCACCAGGCAACGGTACTGAACACGAGATGCCAGTATGGGAGAGCTTGGAGTTGGAGCAGCCTGAAGTCCCTGACACTGAAGGAGTTATTTGGGATACTGTGACAGACAAATTTGCCCAAGCAAGAAGTGGACTTGCGGAGGCCGCACCGCCAGGATTGGTTCCTGCTGGGGCTGATCAGAAGCTTTCGAGCAATCTGAACGGTCAGCCAACTCCCAGAACCCGATTCCAAGAAGCCATAAAAGCAATCATTGCGCTTCATCGGCACCGCAAGATGAAACGTACGAGGGGTGGACTCCAAATGGCCAACATGATTATCATTGACGCAACAGGTGGTCACCCGTCACAAAAGGAATCAGTGGAACGCATGAATGAACTCGCAATAATGTTTGCGCAAAGGTTCGCGGACTACCGGCCAATATTGAGAGTTGTCGACAAGGATACAGGGATCCTTAGACTTGAAGCAGTCGAGGAAGCCATTCGAGATGTATTGTCCCATCACGGACCCGAGAGTATGCTGGGGATATTCATCATGGGCCCACCTGAAGCTGCGGTCGAAGTGATGCAAACCTCAAACACACGCAGGTCGCTCGCAGAAATCCTTTTCAAATTCATCTGCAGAGAGGTACAAGGCAAAGGCGCCGACATAGGTGTTCACTTCGACTCCGGCAACCCCTGGGCCGCTCCAACAGTCGCTGCAGAGCCGATATTCAAGATGGAAGCCGATGCAACCAAGGGCTTGGACGAAGCGGAATGGACCTTCCCCATTCTTGTTGCTTGTAGGCCACAGAGCAGCACTCCCATGTCTCAAGCAGCCACTTTCACCGCCTCGGCCGTGTCTGCCATTTTCAAATTGATTGAGAAAGGTCGAACCTACATGCTACGAGATTTTCTCGACGCCACGATTGCCGAGTTGCCTAAAGGCCAGAAGATAATCTGGCTTGGGCCGGATAGAGAGCGCTTAGCATACACGGTCCAGTTCACTCCCCGCACGATACGCACCGCCTCCATGAACCTTCCTTCTTCCCGATCCGCCCACATCACGATTCTTCTAGTCAATTTTGCCTGTACGGCATGGCTTCTCGCCTTATACCGACGGCGCCTATCCCGATACACCCCTCTCTCTCGTCTGATGACAACTGAGCCAATCGGCGAGACCGCGAATGCCTCACCGGCAATAAGCCCGCTCAGATCTACGGAGCTAGCCACGCTTGCGTTTCAAAAGTGGAGGCTCATATCACGCATCCGACGCCTTAAGGAGAGGCTGCTTCAGACACGCGTTCTCTTCCTCTGGCGAATGAGCTTGGCAAACGGGTCAGCAAGTGACACCGGAGTGCCAGGTGTTGGAGCGGCCGATGGAAGCTGTAGCGGCGAGGGCGAAGCATCTTACTATCCACAAGGTAGAAACGGTACTGCTTCCCGTGCTGATGTTGATTTCACACTTCCGTTGGCAGAAAAGGCCGTTGCCAGGGTCGTTGAACAGGGTTTCTCGACATCCGAGGCTGAGTTCGCGTTGGTACACACACGCTCCCAAGATGGACAGATCAGCGTTGAGCGCGCCTTAGACTTTCTTAATGAACTTTCTTAAGGGCTGGTCGGTGTCGAGCGTTAAATCCTTAGTAGTTGGTTTGGGTAAATATCGTGGTAAGAATTGCTGTGTTTTTAATGTACTGCGAGAATGCAAGGCTTTTACGCTATTTTGACAATCCACCGAGTCACGTCTTATGATATTGTATATGCATTCATCCGACGTTACTTCAACATGTTAGAAAATTATTATTTTATTCTTTAATAGAGTGGATACTATTACTCGAAGAAGTAAATACTACTAGAACAGCGGCACACGCTGCACCAGCCGTAAAGAGCTCAAGCGTTCTTACCTTTGTGAATATAGAAAGAGTTAAAAGAAAAGCCCCGGACGCTAGAACTATTGTAACCAGCTTACTAGACCCATTTGAGAGGCAATACAGAATTATGACTGGAACAAGTAGTATAAGAGTTGTCAGCCAAGTCATTATCCCACGACTTAGCCGGGAAACATTTAGACCAGAGATAAAAATATTGTCATCAGAAGTCGATCCGCCTCCTTGACTACGGCCAACGTAAGAAGCGTACTTGCTTTCTTCTTATCGCGTTGCTTTTAGGCATTAATGCACAATGGACACTTACTTTACGGCAACAGCTGCCGAAAAATATAATCACATCCTCAACAACACCCTCGATTCTGGTCATAGCATGATCGACCATACCAGTAAGATTTAAAGGGTCGTCATGCTCTTCCAAGTAGGCAGATTCCAGTCTTGAGATGCTGGATGTTCCTTAGACCCAACTCTTCAAACTTTCAATATCCCGCGAGCTCGCTGCCGGAAAGGATAGCGCCTGGTGAGAGTCCGACATCAGAGCATCTATTATCCACCGTAAAACGTCAGTTCAAGTGATTGCGCACTGTCGATTCATAAGGACTAAATACCGTAGTCTTTTAAGCCATCCTTCAGTTGTGCCAGAACCTGCTTTCGGGCGACATTTGCATCTCTTCTACTGCTTCCGAGAAAAAGAACACAGTCCCCGCTTGCATCAATCTGTTGGAGGTCCGCTTCCATCCTGGCAACTTCATCCTGTTGCAGGAGCAGTAACCGCATACGAACTTGGCTGAAACGGCGAAAATTCCGAAAGGCTGGGTGTGCAGAGATACAATTCGTGTAGCGAGGGTATCCCGGTGGCTGTATATTCACTGGTACTTGTAAAGATATCGAACGGTACAAGATCGGGGGCAAAGTGCACTAAACTATGGACTTACGGGGCGTTACGTTGACAAGCCGGAATTCAATGTTTATCGCCATCCCGACCGGCAAGACCTGGCATGACAGGGAGACCAGAAGACCCACGACTTCTACTCCCTTGGCGTTGTTGTGCTGGAGATAAGCCTGTGGCAGCGCGCCATTGAGATGGTGGTTGATCCTCGAAAAAGGGAGCAGGGCTTGACCGTTCGCTCCATGCAAGAGAGGCTTCTGGCACCGCTATCTGATCATCGCCTTGCATACTACGCCGGAAAAGACTATGAAGAAGCGGTGAAGATGTGCTTGACGGTGGACTTTAGAGTTGATATGGATGACAGAGCGGAGTCGCAGCTGGCACTTCAATTTATACCTGGAGGGGAGGGGGACGGCGGATCCGTAACCTGAGCTGCTGCCTGCGCCAATTTGGCAGGTGGTGGTACTGCTGCCTGTGCGGATTTGGTAGGTGGTGTCGTCGCGACTGCCGCACTCGAGGCTGATGCCTGACGCGATGGCCGCCATCGTCGTTCGCAACTGTGTTCGGGAACAACACCCGAGGCTCTTCGCGTTGAGGCCGCCAGCACGAGAGACCACAAAGAAAGCGCAACCCGAGCCGCATCCCGGCAATGACGACGTGTTTTCCAAAATGTTTCCTGCGCGACCTTCTTCACTCCCCACCAACCGAAACACTCCCACCTCAACGACATGACTTTTTTTTGTTCCCGACCGCGTCCACTGCCCGACATGCGCCCAAGAGGGCCAGAGGCAAGAAGGCCCGACGACAGGACTGGGCTACCCGAATCAGATTTAAATTCCCGTGGAGATGGGTGGCATGGAAGATGACCTCACGCAAGAGGGAAAGAAGTCGTAAGTTTTGACCTCCATCCAAGTGGGACCACATCTCTTACCTATTCCCAGGCCGGTCATCATCCTCCTCCTCCAAGACAACCTTTGCGATTGCGGCATTTTTGTGTGTCTGTACTTCGAAAAGTTCATCAACGACGCCGACAATTTTGTGCATAAGATCTTCCGCCGGGAAATGGAATGAAGAAGAAAGAAGGCCAGAGGCAAGAAGGCCAAGCAAGCCAAGGCCAGAGGCAAGAAGACCAAGCAAGTCTGGGTCGAAGAGGCAAGAAGAAGGCGAGAGGCGCCAGCTCCCAAGAAGGCCAGAGGCAAGAAGGCCAAGCACGTCAAGGCCGAAGAGGCTGATTCCAAGGAGAACGAGGTTGCTGCGGATGAAGAGGGAGAGGCGCCAGAGTAGTTAGCTCGTGTAATGAGAGATTACGTCATCAAGCATCACTGTTTCGTTTTCATTGCACGGTAGTGTTGACCGAAATCAGCGCATCGATGAACCATGACATGATGTCCTGGTGTTGCATGACACTTTCGCCCACCTGACGCGCACTGCGCGCTCGACACGCTCCACCCGACCGAACATCCACGAAAGCTCCTCTTTCCTGCGAGAACTCTTGCCTTTGAGTTCAACCATGCATCGAGTCATCGCCATGGTCGAAAGGAGCGCCAGGCTCGCTGCCAAACGCGCGCCCCGCGCCTGACCCCACCAACTTTCGATGGACCATGAACATCTCCGGTCGCAAACCCCAGTTCAGCCAGGCAAGTCCCCTGCAAGTCCCCTGCACCCCTCTTACTCGCTGACAACATTCGCAGAAATCATTGTCATCACCATCCAAGCGAGCCCGCCGCGATTCCACCGCTCCGTCCGTCGAGGTTACCCGTCCCGCGCCCGCTGCCGGACCGCCCGCCGTTCCTTTGGCCGCGCGTTTCGCCACACCAACGAACCTCACAATGTTGTGGATCTGGAACGGACAGCGTCTGGATGAGTGAAGCCAAGGGTACCATGGAGAGACTTGTCTACCGGCTCGAATCCAGTGGACGCACCCGGGTAGCAACCAAGCTGGGTGCGGCACCCGTCAGTGACAAGTCTTCGCATCGGGACAGGAACGCTAACTCCTTGTCGGTGTCCAGTCACTGCTCGCCTCCCGGGGTCTGGGCATCGGCTTCGTGCTCGATGGCTTCGCAACCACCACTCACCACGCCGTGGATGATTTGGGTTATTCCCCGCCTGGTCGAACTCCCGGCCGTCTGTCTCCCCATGGTCTGCCAGGATGTCGGCCACCGTGCCCGTGACTGCAAGCGGGAGCGTCCTGACCCGTATGCCCGTCGCAACTGCAAGAAGCATGGCCACAGCTCTCGCGACTGCCCGGAGTCTCGTCACTCTAATTCCCTAATACCAAAAGCCCACCCAGGCCCCAACCCGGCAACCGCTCCCCAGCTTCCGAACAAAGGAGACGCACGCAACGAAGAGATCACTGGAGGATGAAGACGACGAGGATGATTCTCTTTGTCTTTGGATGAAGCATGGCCACAGCTCTCGCGACTGCCCGGAGCCTCGTTCTGCTGAGGGAGTTGAATGTCGCAAGTGCCATGAGAGTAAGCCACGCCGAACCTCTCTTCGTCTTTGCTTTCGCTAACCAATTGTAGTGGGTCACTTCTCCAACGAGTACTCCGACGCCTCTGAGATGCAACGGTGGTGAAGAGGGCCACATGCCCAAGGAGTACGACAAGCCACGCGTCATCAAGTGCCGCAACTGTGGTGAAGAGGGCCACATGCCCAAGGAGTCCGTATTGTGTTGCGGTTTAGGGAGGATGTGGCTCAGTAGGGATGAAGGCGCATGCTCTTCTTTCTGGATAAAGGGGAATGTTTTTTTTTTTTTTTCTGGATCCACACAAAGGAAACTCATTCTAACTAATCGATTGCTATGGATGGGGACCACTGCCAAATATACATGTACAGACTAGCCATTACCGTGCCAATCCCCAATCGTGCCTCCGCCGAGCCTGACCTCTCAGCTGTAATCCTCCGCCGGCGCTACATTGGCATCGGCATCGGCATCGGCATCGGCATGATCCTCGGGCTCGCCCTGGTCGGCAAGCTGTCGGACGCCACGCTGCGCAAGGTCAAGGAGTCGGGCGGCGCCGTGAAGCCCGAGCACCGCCTGCCGCCTGCATCCCCCCGGCCTCCTCATCTACGGCTGGACCACCGAGTACAATGTGATGTTCTCCGGCGGTCGCCGCAAGGCACATCCATTCCACCGAGGCTACTCTCGCGCGTGCTTGGCAACACCCCGGTGGAGTGGTGATGAATTGCAATGCCTTGCTTGTCGCAGCGCCGTTATTACTCTCTTCCGACATGGCGGACCGAATGGTGGAGATGCTGGGACTTTGTCATTCGGTGGTTCTGAAACGGAATTGAGGTTGACGATGCGGAGACGAGACAGAACAACGTACGCATACAATTGGTAGTACATGCGTCATCTATACGTATCGATGCGTAAAAAAGAAATCCTACGCCCACCCAGCAGTAATGATCTTCTGAACTCAACGAAATCGTGCCATCTTTGGTCATGAATCGTCGCGTGCTGTTGTTGTCGTAACATTCGTGAGCTTCGTGGATGATGCTTAGCTGCCGAACGAAGAAAGCAGAAAACAAGAATAAACAGACTAGGAAGAAAAGGCAGTAGTTAAGAAAAAAAGAAATAAAAAAAAGCCCGGAAAAATAAGAAACTAGAGCCCTAACCGATTATTTTCCGCCTATTCTGAATATGTTGGAGATAAATGCTATTGCGAATGTTTCCCATTTAGCGGTTTGTCTCTTCTGTTTGCTTTTTTTTGTAAAAAAAAAAATAGTAATATATGTGGGTACGTGAAGCTATCGTCCGGACGTGTATGTATAATTATTAATTCGACATTTTCGTCCGGACGATAGCTTCACATACCCACATATGGTATATTAGCGAGACCATCCCTTTCCTTACATTTCGAAAATTCACCGTACGTGAGGAGCTGCTGGTGGTGGTGGTGATGGCAGAGGCTGTGGGAAGATGTAAATTTTGGAATACGAAAACCCCAGTGTGTGAGGGTGCGCCCAGAAACCCATGACACAGCAAATATCGCCATGGGAAGTGGCGCCTACGCGCGATTCCCCTCCGAAACACAACCGGTGACCATGTGCCCTCATAACAAACACCGAGAATTCCGATGGGAGTCCACAGCATACCTTTTATATCGAGCAATTCAAATCCCGCGGACGAGCCTACGCATCGATGTCGTCGACAACGAACAATCAGACCGAGCGGCCTTCACTCACGTGTGGAATTGTAGCACTGGATGAGTGGCATGAACGATGTGTGGGTTGCCATTCAACACGATATCATTGATATATCATGACTAAGACCTTCCACCGTCTGATCACTGCTGGAGTCCTGCATGCCGTGCCTTTTGTGCTGTCGCGATGGCTTGTCCATCGGCAGTGCTGTGCTCTCTTCGTTCGTCGACGCATTGGTCTCTTGGGTGGGAGTCGAAGCCGACTGGGAGAGATTGCACCCTTGAACCGCTATGACATCACCAGTTTTGCGACGCTTCATCTTCTCGTCCCACGCCGCGTCGTCTCACGTCTGGGTGCGGGTCGGGCCCGAGCGGGGCGTTGTGTGCTGGTGTGATGGGGAAGCCGCGGGAGGGGGAGGGGAAGGGAGAGAGAGAGGGAGAGAGGGGGAGGGGGAGGATGAGGAGGAGGGAGGAGGAGGGAGGAGGAGGGAGGAGGGGGATCGCCGCGCAGGCTGGTGAAGTAGCAAAGGTAGTAGCCTATAGGCGAGCAACTGAGATTGCGCCGATTGTGTAAAGGTCACGCTTTGCCGTCTTCTTAGGCATTACCGAGTCGGGTTTCTCAACGGTCGATCGTGTAGATCTTGAGCGGCTAGGCTTCGGGACGCATCTCTCTTTTAGTAATTTAATCGCAAGATCATCGCTATTTAGTAATGGTTTTCTATACCTTCTTAACCTTGTAATTGTTTCGGAAATGATGTGGGTGGTTGGCGACGTGCCCATCGAGGGTTTAAATGCGGCTGGACAACAGTGCTCTTCATCAGGGCATTACCGAGTAGTCGGGTTTCTTAACGGTCGATCGTGCAGATCTTAAGCGGCTAGGCCTCGAGACGTATCTCTCTTTTGGCAATGGTTTCCTGTGCCTTCTTGGCCTTGTGATTGTTTCGAAAACGATGCGGTTGGGAAGTGAATGATCGGCGACGTGCCCATCAAGGGCTTGGATGCGGCTGGACAACAGTGCTCTTCATCAGTGATTTCGACAAGAACAACCATAGCGGGAAGGGGTGAGCTCGTACTTTGGTTGGAAGAATGGGTGAGGGTGGAAGAGCGAAGATGATCGCTATCGTGCAGATCTTGAGCGGCTAGGCCTCGGGACGTATCTCTCTTTTGGCAATCCGATCGCAAGATCATCACTGTTTAGCATATCGCTGGAGTTGGTTTCTTGTGCCTTCTTGGCCTTGTGATTGTTTCGAGGGTGGTCGGCGACGTGCCCATCAAGGGCTCGGATGCGGCTGGCGCGCCTGGAAGACTTCGGTTGGAAGAACGGGTGAGGGTGGAAGAGGGTGGAAGAGCGAGGACGGGAAGACGCGTCTCTGCGGCGTGCTGGCCAAGAAGTTGCCCGAGCCAGGCGCGGTTGCTGCCCGAGCCAGGCGCGAAGGCGGCGAAGGCGGAAGGCGGCGAAGACGGCAGGCCGACCGAACCTCGACGCGAGCGCGCACCGGCGACACCATCCCGTCGATCGCGCGAAAGCAGACGCGACTGATCCAGGTCATCCATCCAGCACGGAACGTGATCGACGGGATGGTGTCGCGACCGAGGCGCCGCCTTCGACCAGACAGACCACAAGTAGGATTTTACGAGGTTTGCCACCCGATCACAGATGAAGTCATGAGCCGGCGAGGTTGACCCGAACAAGGGCGGGAAGTCGTGCTGCCTGGAGCCATCTCTTGCACCCTCCTCCAAAATCACCACAACCCTCCAAATCTCGCAACATCATACGCCACACCACCAGAATGGCCCTTCCCAGGCGCCCCGCCGCCACCATCGAAACGCCAGTTCATCCACCGTCCTCTCCCTTCATCATGCTGGACGACGACGGTCTCAACCCCGGCCAGATGAAGCTGAACGTCAAACACGAGATGCCCGTCGTCCTCCCCGTCGAGGCCTCCTTCCGAGTGACGCTGAGGGCATTTGCAGACGTGGATTCAGGACCTTGCTTTGGGCTCCGCTTGGAAGCTCTCTTTGGCGGACGGGACCAACAGCCTTGCCCTCCGACCAAGCGCCGTCCAGGTCTGCAGGCAATGTGGAGGTGACAGTGTCACACGTACTGCGTTCCTTCGCCAACGCCATCCCCTCCACAAGGGCCCCGTCGCCACCATCGAGCTTGACGCAGGCGAGGGCAAGCCGCGCCTCGTTCTGTCGGTCCCGCGCGCGGTGCTCATGAGGAGGGTAGCTGGTGGGATGGGGAACAGGAGAGCAGATCCATCGGTCGCACGTCGTCTTCAACAGCTTCCGAAGATGCAACATACGTGCGGGGAATTGAGACGGCTCTAATGCCTCCATCGGAAATTCTTGGGGAGGGGGGAGGGGCAGAGAATAAATGCGACAATTTTGGCGGCGTCTGTAGTCAACTCCACAGTATCATCTACCGTTTTCACTCGAGACCCTTTTCTCTCTTCCTTTCTCGCTGCAGCAAAACCCGACGGGAACAGTTCCCGTCGGGTTTTGCTGCCCTCGGACATGGCTTGGACGAGAAGTGAATCGCCACCAATTCCCAACGTTCGGCCGCCGCGCCGCTGTGTGATTTGACGTCTCCATCCGGCATTAGGGTGATCGACCGTCCGCGGGGCGTCGCCGATGACGGTTTACGGCAACGACGCGCGTCTTATTGGATGTCTGATCAAGTTCGAGCTAACGCCAACGGGCATTTTGATCCCCATCCATCCTGACTCGTGTAGCCTCAAACTTGATCCCCATCCATCCTTCCTCGAAGCCCGGTTCAAGACCAGGTCATCAGCGAAAAAGAATTGGTCTCAATGTGCTGGCACACCGGAAACAGCGCTGAGTGGGTGGCTAACTGGGTAACTACTACAAAGCGAGGGGCTCGAGACGTGCGCAATCGAGCCTCCGCATCCATGTCGTCCACCGTGTCGATGGAGAGTTGAGCATTTTCTCCTCCGAGTCCTTCATGATGTGTCGATGGAGAGTTGAGCGTCAAATGAGACCGTGTAGGACCTGCGAGTGCCTATTCGATTCCCTAATTGCCGACGTTACTCCTTGCACCTACACGGTCTCATTTGATTATGGTTGGCACGACTTGAGGTTTGGTGGAGCAAGCTGACGGAATGCGAGAAAGAGACGGCGGGCTGTTGACACTGCTGTGCGAGGTTGAGAAAGTGTCGAAGCCGGTAGCGTCAGCGGGGTGATGAAGGAGCAGGACTGACGCAACGAACTCTCAAGTGAACTCGCTGCCCCGGTCCGCGTCGCAACGCGCTCTCCACCAAATAAATCTCTTGGATACTCTTGAGCGGCGCGTTGCGGCGAGGCCTCCTTCAGTGAGTGACGCTGAGGGCATTTGGGCTCCGCTTGAACGCTCTCTTTGGCGGACGGGGCCAACAGCCTCCCCCTCCGACCAAGCGCCGTCCAAGTTTGCAAATCTCCAGCCAGTCCGCTCTGTTATCTCGTGTTGAGGGGAGGTGGCCGGGGTTGAGACCGTCGTCGAAGATGTGAACCTCTGCGTTGGCGGATCGAGACGCCCGGATCCACCGTCCTCCCGCTTCATCAAAGCCATCCAAGTGGATGCGCGAAAATGTCCAGCCACAGCCCTAATTCTCCGTGATCTTGCTGCCGTTGCTGACGATCGTTCTTCCGCGAGCTTTTCCGCAAATATCTGCTTTCGAACAGAAGGGACGATCGCGTTCGGAATTCTTCGGGACGCTCGGTCGGATGGAGTATGGAAGGGTCGTGACGATGGCCGGATGGAGTATGGAAGGGTCGTGGTCGGGCTGCGGGCGTGGACGAAGACGATTGGTAGGGACCGCGATGACACTGCAAGTTGCTGCTGTCAGTGACCGCGTAGACAAATCCCGGTGCACCAAGTGGGGAAGCGCCTTTGCTCACCGCTATTCGCAGAAAATATGTCGCCTCGATGGCTGAGCCGCCTGGAAGCTGCTCATGCGTAATTTTGAACGCGTCGGACGACGAGGGGAATGGATGCCATGTTGCTCGGCGCGCATGAGTGACAGAGAGGGAAGGGGTGGGATTGCGGTGGCGCGAAAGGAGTGCCTGGTTGTGTCCCCAGTGACGATTCTTGGCGTAGGGTCGCACGCTGGCGGCCTCGCATGTCATGACCGCACACCATCGCCGCACTCCGTTGAATCCAAACGCCGCCAACGGACGGGAGGATCAGTAGGCCGTTGCATCGCGAACGACTCGGAGGCGAAGAACGCGGCGAACAACGAGCGAGCGAGCGAGCGGTGAATAAACGAACGAACGGGCGAACGAGCGGAGACGAACAAGGCGGCGAATTAGTCCCGCCATGGTTCCACTGGCCCGACATGCTGCTCCAAAAACACCCTCCTCTCTCTATTCAGACATTCTCAGGCATCATTTTTGACCACCTTGTCCCCGACCTCCGCCCCACCAGGTGTGCGCAGGAATTTATACCTGCTCGCATTTGTCATCCAAGTTGCTGCCTCGTTCCCGATCAGGCAGTTTGGGAGAAGTTGTTGGCCTCCTTCTCCCCGACCACCGCCCCTCGGGGTATCCATCTCAATTTCTACCTGGAAGGGGGACGGCGGATCTGTTAACCGAGCTGCTGCCTGCGCAGACTCGGCAGGTGGTGCTACCTGGGCGGATCTGGCGGGGGCCGCTGCTTTTCTGACACCCCCATTTGTTATTCTGACACCCCTGTAGATATCCACCCCAATTCGCCGCCAAAAAATGCAGTTTTGCTTAGGCAACTTTTCTGAAGCCTTCTAGAAGTTCTTCAAAGTTGCATCGTAATGCGACCGCTCTTTATTATGTTGTGTTGATGGGAAGTCCTGATGGTGTTCCTCGCTTAAGGCGGGCCGCGCTTTGGCAGACCCTCCTGCCCTGCTGGAGTTACCATAATTAGTTTAGCGTCGCGCGGCTGCGCAACGTCAGCTCTTCGCCGCGCGCAAACGCCAAAATACCACAGGGAAATAACCCTAATGTCGTTCCCACGCTTGGTGGATTACGGAAGCGGCGGCGAGGAATCAGGCGATGAGACGGGTGAACGCCGAGCCAGCGGTCGAACAGCTTCGTTGGAACGCTACTACAGGTTTCAACCACCACTTCTTGCTTAATAATGCAGAGACGACGATAAGACTAACTAATTCGACATTTATATCCGGACGATAGCTTCAAATACCTACGACACGTATTCTTTTCTAGGTTTATTTTTTATAAAAAAAAAAGTGACGACATATGGGTAGGTAAAGCTATCGTCTAGATGTATATATAGAATTAAAAATTCGACATTTGCGTCCGGACGATAGCTTCAACTACCCATATATGTCGAATTATTAATTCGACATTTTCATCCGGACGATAGCTTCAAGTACCCATGGTATGAGTAAAAAGAATATACGCTAGCCATCGGCTGTACGCTAGGTTGCGTCGCTGCTCGAAAAGTTCGCTGGTGGTGATGGGAAAAGGCGAAGTCGCGAAATTCTGGGTTACGGTACCAATTCACGTTGACTTGTAACCCGGTGGGCGACACAGGCAATGACTTCCACGACCTCCACGACCTCCACGACCGCCGCCTGCGCCGCCAACCCAACCTGACCTGGGCTACACGCACGATCTAATATAACCAAGAACGGCGTGCATCCGCAATTCGCTGTTTAGATACGCCCTCCACCAAAGTGACCGTGGCTTGCAAAATCCGCGGTCACTTTGGTGGAGGGCGAAGTTGCACGGCGAGTAATACACTGCCGCGTAGCCCTAACTTAAGCCCGGCGGCCCACTCCGTGCCATGTCCCTAAAATTAGGGAGTGGAAAACGGTGCGTGTAAAAGTTCAGACGAAAAGATCGCGAGGCGCCCGCAAGCGAGCACCTGCCCTCCCCGCAGCTTGGCAATCCAGGGTCCACCAACAAGTGCTACACCCCTTCGCGCAGTTTTCTTAAACTCCCGAAAACGGTAGATGCTGCGGGTTTGACCGTTTTAAGCCCCTGCTATTCTTCGCGCTAGGTGTAGCACTTGTCGGTAACCGTCTAACCGTGGTTAGAAGTTCGATCTGCCCAAACCCAGACACCGGCCGCTGCTTTTCTAACCCCCCCTCTATATCAACCCCAACATCGCCGCCAAACATGCAGTTTGGCTCACGTAAATCTTTTCACAAGCCCTTTACACCTTTCTTATACTTTCTACAAAGTTGCATCGTAATGCGACCGCTGCGCATTATAATTTTGTTCTCACACACCAGTCTCTCACTTCAACCTCTCACTTCAACCTCTCACTTCAACCTCTCACTTCAGCCTCCCACTTCAGCCTCCCACTTCAACCTCTCACTCCAATCTCTCACACCTCACCTTGCGTTTGTTGCGTCGGGCCACTTTCTCCGAGTAAGTCAATCCTTTCTTCACTTGGTCACGGCACCACGATGCTAACGCATGCCTTGGTACCACACAGGTGCCACAATGGCTCCAGGAATCCCCAATGACGGAGCGTGAAAAGGAAGAGGCCGAACTTCGGCCCCTCGGGGTTGTTGTATAAACCACTCTTACCAAACGACACGGGTTTCCCGTGCCGAAAGCATCGCTCGCCAGGCAGAAATTGATGCCCGTTTGTCCAAGCTTCGTTCCCGTCGTGATCCCATAACCGAGCAGCGCGATGAGGCTCGTCGCCTCGAGCTAATTGCTTCCCAAAAGGCGGCCGAGGATGAACATGCCCGCGTGAAGGCTGAGCGTGTCAAGTTTGAGAAAGAAAGAAGAAGAGGAGCGCCTCCAACGTGAGAAGGAGGAGGCCGAGCGTCTTCAGCGTGAGAAGGAGGAGGCTGAACGCCTTCAACGTGAGAAGGAAGAAGCTGAACGCCTCCAGCGTGAAGGCTGAGCGTGCCAAGCGTGAGAAAGAAGAGCAGGAGCGGATCAAGCGCCAGAAGGAAGAAGCAGAGCGTCTCCAACGTGAGAAGGAGGAGGCTGAACGCCTTCAACGTGAGAAGGAAGACGGCCTGAGCAAGATCCAGACCATTGGAGCTCCAGAAGAGCATCGAGGAGTCTACGATCCGCCAGCAGCGAATCTCCAACGACATGGTTGCCAAGAAGAGCGAGATCAGCTAGGTTCAAGAGACCTTGCAACGCGTCCAGCTCGAATTCCAGGAATTGCAGGATGCAGAAGTCTCTATCACCGCCAATCTCCCCGCTCCCGACCCCGTCTCCATCACTGCCAAGCTCGAGGCAGACAACAGAGAGTGCGATGAGCTCCAGACAGCCAGTGAGCAGATCATTGAGCGCGCCTCCACTTTGCGGAAGGAAGTTGGGGAGTTGTTGAGGTAAGTTGACTCATTTCCGACGACGCAACTTCAAGATTCACCTAACATCTCTCACAGATCACACGCCTTTTGTACTATTAGATTTTTCAAATGTATCTCACCTTTGTTCTCTCCACCCTACGTGCTCTCTGCCACCCGTGATTTGTGCCACCTGTGATTTTTGCCACCTGTGATTTTTCCCCTCCCGCTTGATCTTCCGCACGTGGGCCACGCTCCAACTCTTCGCCACGACGCCCGACCGAGCGGGAGGGGAAAGATGGCGAAGCCGAACGTCATGGCGGAGAGAAGGAAGGTGCAGGCCGGAGGGGAAAGATGGTGGCGGAGAGTTGGCGCGGCGATGGAAGGGCGCTGGACGGCGAAGAGAGGCTTAGTCGGAGCTCTCGCGGTGGTCGCGTTGACGACAACGAAGCTGACTGTCCGGGTGAGAACACAGGTGAGAGAATTGGCCACGTGCGTGCCTTTGACGCATCCATGGCCTTGCCACGGTCGCTGACTATCCAGGCGGAGTCAGGATCCGACTATAACCACCACATCCAGCTGCCACCCGGCCGCCGGCACCAGCTTGGCCGCCGCCGCCGCCGCGCCGCAGGCGACGATAACGAAGCTGAGTGCGCACGCCGACCGCCCTCTTGCTGTCCCTGTCGTACACGATCTCCAACACGCGCACCCAGCTTCGTTGTCGTCGCCATTTGCCTGTAGTTGCTTTCTCAGATTCCGCCCCGTCTCCGTCCAACGGCCCTGCTGATCTAGCGGGCGTTCGTTGCTGCAATTCTCAGATTCCACCCCGCCACTGCTCGCGTAATCTGCAGCAACAGCAACAAGGTGGCGGGTCAGCTCTATTTCTCTCATCCTCTCACCTCACCTCTTCTTCCTCGAGCGGTCATCTACGCTACGGAAAGCACAAGCGACCGGCACGACAAGCACCTTAGCAACAAGCACGGCAAGCACCTCGCAGTTCAACACCGACACTCCAGAACAGTTTTCAGTGCGTACGGCAAGCAGTTGAACTGCGGCTTCGCTGCTTCGCGCAGTCCAGTGGAGAGGGGGGACTCTTGTTGGCAGGCGCGATCCCCGAGGGGGTATTTGGTGCTTTCTTTCGGGTAGCTCAATACAACACCCGTTCACCTCCTCATTTTCGTGCACCAGTCTCACCGCACAGCAGACTCTACCGACTGGCTTGGCACGGCGCTCGCAGCCACCGTTGACCCCGCGTGGGAACCCAGCCTCCCGACAACATCCACTCAAACACCCACCCGAACCGCCATGGATGCCAAAGGGTTCACCATAGCGGACTCTACCGACTGGCTTGGCACGGCGCTCGCAACACCGTTGACTCCGCGTGGGAACCCAGCCTCCCAACAGACAGCAGGTCACCAGGTCACGGATAACCGAGCCCGTCTGGCACAGCGCTCGCAATACGCTTGACCCGGCATGGGGCTTTTCGGATC
Organism: Lasiodiplodia sp. COLG20; assembly: GCA_009801085.1. Lineage (NCBI taxonomy): Eukaryota > Fungi > Ascomycota > Dothideomycetes > Botryosphaeriales > Botryosphaeriaceae > Lasiodiplodia > Lasiodiplodia sp. COLG20. Next base: position 86,628 of record VNWV01000045.1, read on the forward strand.
CGGGCGCGACACGACGACCGTGGAAGGCAGAAAGGCATGCTCGGTCCGACACGGGATTCTTGGTTTGGAAGAGAGGCTGCAAGGTATGAACGTCATGCGAAATCCCCACCACGATTCTACGTATTCTGACCGACCTCGCGCAGGACTTGGCAGGATCAGAAGCTTCCCTTCCGCCCGTAACAGTCCACCGACCACGAGCCATGCATCACCGAGGACCTGTCTTTTTGAAGCGTGGCGGAAGATACACCGAAGGACCGCAAACCAGGATACGAACAGAGTACCGTTGGGACGGATGAACAACTGCTACAAGAGAGCTGGTAACCTAACGTATACATTGTCATGTTTCTACAGCGGAGTCGTTGAGTGGTTGTGTAACTGGGGTTCACTGGGTGAGTTCGAGTCGTTGAGAGAGTCCATATTATCAAAGTTCGTGGGTACCTGAAGCTATCGTCCGGACGTTTTTGTGTAATTATTAATTCTACATCTACATCCCGACGATAGCTTCAACTCCCCCCTTAAGTCATATATATACCATAAGCTGCTAGGGTGTTGGATACGTCGGCTTCGTGATTTTGCAGGATTAATGTGTGCTTTTTTTTTTTTCAAATTTTTCTTCTTCCCGATTTCAACGCGTAGGGAGCTGAAGCTATCATCCAGATGTATATGTACAATTAAAAATTCGACATTTGCGTCCGGACGATAGCTTCAACTGCCCATGACATGAGCAAAAAGAATCTACGCTAGCCATCGGCTGTAAGAGGGGACTGTAGTCGTCGACGCATTGGCGGCGGCCATTGTGGTGGTGGTGGTGCGGAAATTGTTCTTGGAAACTGATTCAAGTAGCGGTCGGCGTCTGGTTGCGTCGCTGCTCGAAAAGGTGGCTGGTGGTGATGGAAAAAAGGCGACGTTCCTCACCGGATGGACGGCAGATAGACGAAGATCA
>VNWV01000046.1:0-83206 GCA_009801085.1 Lasiodiplodia sp. COLG20
AAGTATACTATAAAAGCGTCTAAATAATTTCTATAAAACGATATAATTTTTATAAAAAAGTATAATACTTTCGCGGAGATATCTTAAAAAAATTTAAAAATTTAAAAAATGTAGGTAATTCGGTAAATAGGTAGGTAATTAGAAAAATTAAAATTTTTAAAAAATATAGATAATTTAGTAAATAGATAGGTAATTTAAAAAATAAAAATCGAAATGTAGGTAATTTAGTAATATACCGTTTATACGTAGAGTTAAATATTTTTTTAAGCTTTTTCTTTTACTATTTATAGATTTTAGCTCTTAATCTACTACGATAGTAGACGATTAAGATTTATAGTTTATCTACGTATAAAATAGTTACTCGTTTTATAAAAGACTAAAAAATATTATTTTAGAGGTTATTATTAAATAGTATATACTAGACTAAACTATATATCTTATAACCGTACGTTTTTTTTATTATTTTATTTAATTAAAGCGATATCTAAACCGTCTATAAGTTTAAACGACTCGTAAATCGTCTACGTCGCTCGTAAATTACTTACGCTACTAGTAAATCGTATAAATCGCTTACTAAATTACGATACTTAGTATAGTATTAAGTCGTATTTTATACTCGAATATAAAATATAACTTATATAAAATCGTCGTTTCTCTTACTTTTCTATATATTCGTTATTTATAGTTAGTAAGAACGTATTAAAAATACGACTTACGTAAATACTTTATAAAAAATAAATAGATATTTTCTTTTTTATCTAACGATATACTATTTAGATCGCTTATAAAAAGATAATCTAAATAGTATATATTTATATATAAGCGATCTAAATAGTATATATTTATATATAAGCGATCTAAATAGTATATATTTATATATAAGCGATTTAAATAGTATATATTTATATATAAGCGATCTAAATAGTATATATTTATATATACGCGAGCTAAATAGTATATATTTATATATACGCGAGCTAAATAGTATATATTTATATATATACGACTTAAATAGTATATATTTATCTTATATACGATTATATCTTCTCTCTTATACACTTAGTATTACTATTTATATTATAGTTTACTACTAGCCGTTTACGGTTTAATCTTTATAGTAGACTTAATAATACTAGTTTATCTAGTATTATTATTATCGGCTTATCTAGTATTATTATTACTATTAGCTATAATAAATTTAGTATTATATCTACTAGCTTATTTAGCGTTATATCTACTACTATTACTACTACTAGTTTAGATAAAGACGTTCGTAGCGGCGATAATAGCGATAATCGAGATAATAATAGTAGTAAAGATACTATTAAAGTAGTAATAACTATACGCGTTAGCTATAAATTACGTATTTATAGTCTAAAAGTTTTATTATCTCTTAGCTAAGTTATATTATTTTAGTCGTTATTCTTACTAGTATTATCTTCGCTAGTATTAATTTTAATTATATAATTAATCGTTTTTTTAACGTTAATTACGCTTCTAGTAGTACTACTAAAGTCGTTTTTATTACTACTATTATTCTTCTTTTTATTATAGAGTAAATACTAAATAGTATATATTTAATACCCGCGCGGACTAAATAGTATATATAGAACTAAATAATATATATCGAAAATTTTTATAACACCGTAAAAGCCTCAACGAAGTTAAAATATAAGTATATTTTTATATATATAATAGTATTCTAACGTATATTTACTTATTATAATAAAAAAATCTTATTTTTATAGTAAAAATATTAACTTATTTAGCTAAAATCTCTTTTAAAATTAACTTTTTTTATTACGTAAAAAAACGTTAAAAACGACTAGAATATAGTTATTTTTTTTACTTTTATAATAGTAAAGAGGCTAAAATATATTATTTAGTATAAAAATATTTTTTATCTACGTAAAAACGTTGGCGTTTTAGAAAAAAAAAATTCGATATATACTATTTAGTTCTATATATACTATTTAGTCCGCGCGGCGCGAAACGTATACTATTTAGTAATTATCTCTTTTATTATTCTTCTTTTTATTATTCTTTTTTTTATTATTTTTCTTTTTATTATTCTTCTTTTTATTAGTATTATTATTTATTAGAAGGTTTTTCTTATCGTTACTAGAGTTTTTACTAGAGTTTTTCTTTTTATTATCGTTCTTTTTATTAGTATTATTATTTATTAAAAGAATTTTATTATCTAAGCGTTACTATTACTATCGCGTAAATCGTTTTTAAGATTCTCGCGCGCGTAAAATATACGTAAATAACGTTATAAATAGATTTAATAGTTCTTAATAATACGCTACTTTATACTCTCGCTTATTATAGTTAATATAGTAATATATACGTCTTATTAGTTAATTATAACGATTTACGCGCTTTTTCTTAGATTATTTTAGTTATCGCGTTATAATTAATAGTAGTATTTTCTCGACGGTAAGATTATTAGTATTAATTAATATAAGAGATATCTTATATACGTCTTAATAGTAGAATAAATAATAGCTTAAAAGAATAATAAAATTAAGATTATCTTTATTAATCTCGTAGTTTTAGTATTAGATTTAATTTATTTCGTAAAAAAAGTATTAGATTTAATAATTACTCTATTAAAATATAAGTAATTTAGTAATATACTATTTAGGTCTAGTAGTACTATTTAGACCTAATAACTACTAAATATATATAATTTTATATTTATCTTATTTTAAAAAATATAATATCTTAGTAATTTATTAATATATAAAGTCTAGCTTTTTTAAAAGTAAATAATCTTAAAAAAAAACTTATTTAAGAAATTTACTTACCGTCTAATTTTTAAATAATAGAATTTTTCTTTTTTATATTAATAATAAATAGATTAATATTTATAAATTTATTTTTTTTAACGTCTACTAGAGTATATTTACTATTATTACTACTACTACTAGTACGTCTACTACTATTTACGTAATATAAAAAAGAGTAATTACTAAATAGTATATATTTCGCGCTACGCGGACTAAATAGTATATACTAGACTAAATAGTATATATTAAAATTTTATAATAACGTAAAATTCTTAATAAAAATTAAAATATAAGTATATTCTTATATATATATATTTATATAGACTTAAATTTACTTATTATAATAAAAATAATATTTTTTATAGTAAGAATATCGATTTATTTAGCTAAAATATTTTTTAAAAAATAATCTTTTTAAGACGCGATTAAGACTTAAAATTAAGAGAAAATTACTAAATATATATATTTTTAATACGAAAACTCTAAATATATATATCTAGTCTAAATATATTTTTTTAGAGTAATTACTAAATAGTATATATTAAATACTCGAGCGGACTAAACAGTATATATAAAACTAAATAATATATATTAAAATTTTTTAAAATATCGTAGAACTCTTAACGAAGTTAAAATATAAATATATTTTTATATATATAATAGTATTCTAACGTATATTCGCTTATTATAATAAAAAAATCTTATTTTTATCGTAAGAATATCGACTTATTTAGCTAAAATTTCTTTTAAAATTAACTTTTTTTATCGCATAAAAGAACGTTAATAAAGACTAAAATTTAGTTATTTTTTATATTTTTATAATAGTAGAGATACTAAAAAATACTAATTATACTAAAAATAATTATTTTCTTCGTAATAACGTTAACGTTTTAGCGATAAAAATTTTTAATATATACTATTTAGTCCGCGTAGCGTAAAATATATACGATTTTATATTTATTTTTATTTTTTTTTTACTCTTACTACGTTCGAAGTTACTATATTATCTTATTTAGTTAGAGTAACGTTTAGACTATTACGAACTTTAAAAAATACGGACTTTATAACTCTAGAGATAGAAAGTCCGTACGAAAAAGTTCGTCGTAAGAGTTAATAAGCCTCGTAGATAAAAGAGCTATACGATTTTAAATCTCGTACGAAAATCTAAAAAATACGAAATAACGACGCGTATAGAAATATTAGTAAATAGTAGTCGAAGCTCGTACGAGAAAAACGTCTATAAGAGCGCGATAACTCTAAAAAAAAGTACAAACTAGAGAATCTTCTATAAAACGAAGAACTATAAAATTAAGCTAAAAGATAAAGATCTAGACGAATAATCGTCTTAAAAAAGCGCGTAAAGACGAAAAGTTAGAAATTAAATAAAAAGAAAAACGAATAAGATATAATACGATATTATAATCGTTTAAAAGTTAAAAAAACGCTCTAAGTACTCGAAGTTATATACGATCTATAGTAAGCTCTTAAGAGTCGAGCTTATAATAGCTTAATTTAAGCTCTTATAAGCTAGGCTTATAAGAACTTTTTAGATTATAACTAGCTTTTTTATAGTATATAAATATACTTTTTAGCTAGATACTTAACTCTTTATAGTTAACTTAAAGTTCTAATTAAGACTCTTTAATTAGAGATAATTAATTTACTATATATCGTATAATTACGTAATACTATTACGAACTCTAGAAAATACGAACTTTATAATTTTAAAAGTAGAAAGTCGTACGAAAAAGTTCGCCGTAAAAGCTAATAAGTCTTACGAATAAAAGAGTCGTACGGTTTTAAATTTCGTATAGAAATCTAAAGAATACGAAATAACGGCGCGTATAAAAATACTAGTAGATAGTAGTTAAAGCCCGTACGAAAAAAACGTTTATAAGAACGCGATAACTCTAGAAGAAAGTACGAACTAAAGAATTCTCTATAAGACGAAGAGCTATAAGATTAAGCTAAAAAATAAAAATCTAGATAAATAATCGTTTTAAAAAAACGCGTAAAGATAGAAAGCCGAAAATCGAGTAAAAAGAAAAATAAATAAGATATAATACGATATTACGATTATTTAAAAGTTAAAAGAACGCTCTAAGCGTCTAAAGTTACGTATAATCTATAGTAAGTTCTTAAAAGTCGGGCTTATAATAGCTTAATCTAAGTCCTTATAAACTAGACTTATAAAAACTCTTTAGATTATAACTAGCTTTTTTATAATATATAAATATACTTTTTAGCTAAACACTTAACTTTTCGTAGTTAACTTAAAGTTCTAATTAAGACTCTTTAGTTAAAGATAATTAACTTATTATATATCGTATAATTACGTAATACTTTCTTATCTAATTATTATCTTTTCTTCTCTTATCTCTTTAAAATAAACTCTACGATTTATTTAATCTACTAAGTAACTTCGAAGCTTAATAAAAGAAGTCTACTATTATACTTTAACTACTATTCTTATAAGAGAAGAAAAATAGCTAATTAAAATTATTAACTAAAATAGAAAGTATTAATTTAGTATAGAAATTACTAATAAATAAATACTAACTATAGTTAATACTACAATTAGTATAAATAATACGAATAATAAGTCTATAGTTTCTTTTTTATAAGCGAATATAATCTCTTTTAACGAAGAATTTATAACGATAGACTTCTTTTACTAAGCTTTAAAGTTACTTAATAGATCGAGTAAACCGTAAAGTTTATCTTAAAGAGATAAGAGAGAGAAAATAATAATTAAATAAGAGAGTATTACGTAATTATATAATATATAGTAAGCCGATTACCTCTAACTAAAGAGTCTTAATTAGAACTTTAAATTAATTACGAAGAATTAAGTATCTAGCTAGCGAGTATATCTATATATTATAGAAGAGCTAGTTATAATTTAGATCTATATACGTTAAATCTAAAGAGTTTAGATCTATACGAATTAGATCTATATAGATCTAAAGTAGAATATATATAATTTAAGCGTCTAGAGCGTTCTTCTAATTTTTAAATAGTCGTAATATCGTACTATATCTCGCTCGTTTCTCTTATCTATTTACTTTTTAACTTTCTATCTTCGCGTACTATTTCGAAACGATTATTCGTTTAAACCTACGGTTTTTAATTAAATCTTATAGTCTTTCGTTTCGTAAAGACTTCTCTAGTTTATATTCTTCTAAAGTTATCGTATTATCGTAAGCGTTTCTTTTATACGGGCTTCGGCTACTATCTACTAGTATTTTCGTACGCGTTATTATTTCGTATTCTTTAGATTTCTATACGAGATTTAAGACCGTACAGCTCTTTCGTCTACGAGACTTATTAGTCTTTACGGCGAGTTTTTCTATACGGACTTTTAGCTTTTAGAGTTATAAAGTCTATATTTTTTAAAGTTTATAATACTATTCTCTCTCTTAAAAATCTTTAACTCGAAGATTATTTCGAGTTTTTACGATATATATCGCGACTATTTTCTTACTTTTTTCTTTTTCTTTTATTAGTAAGTTTTTTTCTTCGTAATATTCTTAAAATCTCGTAAGCGTAAGCGATCTCAGTAACGAGCTAAATATCTTATTCTAGAGAACGAGATTAATCGTAATAATATTATAATACTACTCTTTTATTTCTCTTACTTACTTTTAAATATTAGAAAGAATAAGAGTAACTCTTCTTTTATTTTTTATAAAATAAATAGAGTCTATTTTCACTATAGTAAATACGCGCGATAGAATAAGTCTACGTATAATACTAGTAGTTTAGACTATTCTAATTATCTATTTCTTATTCTTTTATCTTTACTATAGCTAATTTTTAGTTTAGTTATTCGTCTTTACTAGATCTTCTTAAAAGTAGATTAGACTAAGAAGAAGATACGTTAAAAGTTTCGCGCTTTTATAGCTCGTCTAAATTACGTAAAAAAGTAGCGTTTATTACTTTATCGTTAAACGGCTTTAATACTATTCTTTAAAACTAAGACTATAAAGAAGCTAGAGAAGTTAGATCGTTTAAAGTTCGCTTAAAAGACTAAAAATCTATAACGATAAACTTCTTTTACTAAGCTTCGAAGTTACTTAGTAGATTAGATAAACTATAAAAATTTATCTTAAAGAGATAAGAGAGAAAGAATAATAATTAGATAAAAAAGTATTACGTAATTATACGATATATAGTAAGTCGATTACCTCTAACTAAAAAGTCTTAATTAGAACTTTAAGTTAACTATAAAGAGTTAAAGATCTAGCTAAAAAGTATATCTATATACTATAGAAAAACTAGTTATAATCTAAGAAGTTCTTATAAGCTCTAGCTTATAAGAACTTAAATCGAGTCGTTATAAGTTTAGACTCGTAAAAACTTATTATAAATCGTACGTAATTTAGATACTTAGAGCGTTTTTCAAACTTCTAAACAATCGTAATATCGTATTATATTTTATTCGTTTTTCTTCTATCTATTTTTTAGCTTTTTATCTTTATATACTACTTCGAGACGATTATATATCTAAACTTTTAACTCTTAGCTTAACTCTATAGTCCTTCGTCTTATAAAAAATTTTTTAGTTCGTACTTTCTTTTAGAGTTATCGCGTTCTTATAGATATTCTTTTCGTATAGATTTTAGCTACTATCTACTAGTATTTTTATACGCGTTATTATTTCGTATTCTCTAGATTCTCGTATAGAATTTAGAGCCGTACGACTCTTTTATTTATAAAACTTATTAGTTCTTATAACGAGTTTTTTCGTACGAACTTTCTATTCTTAAAGTTATAAAGTTCGTATTTTCTAAAGTTCGTAATATTATTTTTCCTCTTAAAGATCTTCGACCCGAAGATTATTTTAAATTTCTATAATATATATCGCGTCGTTAGTAGTCTTTAGTTTTCTTCTTTTTTTCTTTTAGTAAGTTTCCGCTATACTTTCTAAAAAGCGTTTTTTTACTAAGATTTTAAAGATTTCTTTTTATCTTTATCGTACTACTCTTTATTATTAGAATTTACTTCGTTAGATTTTACGTAATAGAGTTAAGATAATTTCTTATATAAATTATTTAAAGTATTTTTTCTCTTATATTACTTTAGAGAATAACTTTTCTATTTATATTTTTTACTTAAAGAGACGTACGGATTATAACGTAGCTACGTCTAGTAGTTTTAGTTATACGTAGCTTTTTTTTCTTTACTTAAGATTTTTTATTAATTTTTAATAGTAGAAAAGTTAAATCGCGAGTAGACTCGTTTAGAGGTCGAGAAATCGGCTACTTATACTACTTTATAGACTATAACTACTTAAATTAAGCGTCTTCGTAAATAGTAGCGTTTTTTAAAAGCGCGTCGTTCTTTAATAGTACGCTAGGACTTTAAAAGTTTTAAAAAGTTAAAGCGTATCGAGAATATAAATTTTAGAAGCTCTATTAACTTCGAAAATACTAAAAAAAAGCGGTCGCTAAAGCGTTTACGTAGTAAGTTTTTAGCTAGTATCTCTACGAGTTTCGTCTAGACTATTAAATCTTTTAGAGCTAGTTCGAGTACTATATCGTCGAAGAATTTTAAGTTAATTAATTAGACGTACTAAACTTTAAATTTTAATTTTAAGTTTTTAGACGTTTTCGTAATCGATACGTCTCTAGCTTAGATTAATCTAGATTTTAACGATAGAAGTCTATAATAAGATCTTTACATTCTTCGTAGTTTTCTAGCGGTTTTTAGATATTATTCTAGTCTTCTTTTTACTTAATAAGATATCTAAATTAACTATTATAGTAGTCGCTATTAAGAATTTTTTCTATAATTTAATTTTTATTTTTATCGGCGTCTAGATTTTCTAAGGTTATTTCTTTCGTTTATTCTACTAGAATAGCGTTTTCTAAAGCTAATTTAAGTAGTTTTATATAAAAAACTAAATTTATTCGTATAATATTAAGTAGCTTAAAACGATATATAACTTCGTCTAACTTTTCTTCGATCTTAAATAGTTCGATTTTTTTAAAGTCTAATTTACTATTTAACTATCGAGTTTTAATATTTCTTTTAAGAAGATAAACTTTATTCTCTTTTTTTAGCTTTAATATCTTCTAGTATCGTCTATTATAGTAGCGAAATATTAAATATTCGTTAAATTTAATATTAAGGTTAAGCTATTTATAGAGTTTCTTTAACTAGTTTACTATTATAAACTTTAGAAAATATAAACTTTATAACTCTAAAGATAAAAAGTCTATATAAAAAAATCTATTATAAAAACTAAAGAGTCTTACGAGCGAAAAAGCTATACGATTTTAGATTTCGTACGAAAATTTAGAAAATACGAAATAACGGCGCGTACGAAAATACTAGTAGATAATAGCTAAAGCCCGTATAGAAAAAACGTTTACGAGAGCGTAGTAACTCTAGAAAAAAGTACGAACTAAAAAATCTTTTATAAAACGAAGAACTATAGAGTTAAGCTAAAAGCTAAAGATTTAAACGTATAATCGTTTTAAAAAAGCGTAGTAAGATAAAAAGTCGAAAAGTAAATAAGCGAGAAAAATAAATGTTACGAACTCTAGAAAATATAGACTTTATAACTTTAAAAGTAGAAAGTCCGTACGAAAAAACTCGTCGTAAGAACTAATAAGCCTCGAGAGCGAAAGAGCCGTACGACTTTAAATCTCGTACGAAAATCTAGAGAATACGAAATAACGACGCGTACGAAAATACTAGTAGATAGTAGCCGAAAGTCGTACGAGAAAAACGCCTACGAGAGCGCGATAACTTTAGAAAAAAGTACGAACTAAAAGAATCTTCTATAAAACGAAAAATCGTAGAGTTAAGCTAAAAGTTAAAGATCTAGACGTATAATCGTTCTAAAGAAGCGCGCGAAGGTAAAAAATTAAAAATTAAATAAGAAGAAAAATAAGTAAGATATAGTACGATATCGCGATCGTTTAAAAGATAAAAGAACGTCTAGCGTCTAAATTACGTATAATTTATAGCGAGTTCTTAAGAGCTAAGCTCGCGATAGCTTAATCTAAGCTCTTATAAGTCGGGCTTATAAGAGCTTCTTAAATTATAACTAGCTTTTTTATAGTATATAGATATACTTCTTAGCTAGATTTTTAACCCTTCGTAGTTAACTTAAAGCTCTAATTAAGACTCTTTAGTTAGAGATAACCGACTTACTATATATCGTATAATTACGTAATACTCTTTTATCTAATTATTATTCTCTCTCTCTTATCTCTTTAAAGTAAATTTCTACGGTTTACTTAACCTACTAAGTAACTTTAAAGCTTAGTAGAAGAAGTCTATCGTTATACTTTAACTACTATTTTTATAAGAGAAAAAAGATAACTAAAATAGAAAGTATTAATTTAATATAGAAATTACTAATAAATAGATATTAACTATAGTTAATACTATAGTTAGTATAAATAACGTAGATAATAAATCTACAGTCTCTTTTTCGTAAGCGAATACGATTTCTTTTAACGAAAAACTATAAAAAATAATCTAGAAACTACGTACGTAAAATAACGTTCTTTAAGTCTAAGTCGTCTAGACTCTCTAGATACTACTAGCGACTAAGATTAAGATATCTAAGTCTAATCTATACTATAAAGACCGTAAGAAAACGTAGATCTTTTTATCGTAACTAGACGACTATATCTACTTTTTCTAAAAATAATTCGCGAAACTAAAGAATTAGATTCTCTACGCTAGTATCTATCTTAGAGACGTAGTAAAGTAATAGTTTTAGTTATTTAAAAAAGAGTATTAGACTAAATCTTCTTTCTACTAAATTAAGACTACTTATAACGATAGGCTCCTTCTACTAAGCTTTAGAATTACTTAGTAGATCGGATAAACCGTAAAGTTTACCTTAAAAAGATAAGAGAGGGAGAATAATAATTAAATAAGAGAGTATTACGTAATTATATGATATATAGTAAGCCGATTACCTCTAACTAAAGAGTCTTAATTAGAACTTTAAGTTAACTATAGAGGGTTAAGTATCTAGCTAACGAGTATATCTATATACTATAGAAAAGCTAGTTATAATCTAAGAAGCCCTTATAAGCTCCAACTTATAAGAGCTTAGATCGAGCTATTATAAGCCTAGACTCATAAGGACTTACTATAAGTCGTACGTAACTTAGGCGCTTAGAACGTTTTTTAGACTTCTAAACGATCGTAATATCGCACTATATTTTATCCGTTCTTCTTCTATCTACCTTCTAGCTTTTTACCTACGTATACTACTTCGAAACGATTATACGCCTAGACCTTCGGCTCTTAGCTTAACTCTATAGTCCTTCGTCCCGTAGAAGATTTTCTAGTCCGTACTTCTTTCTAGTATTACCGCGTTCTTATAGACGTTCTTCTTGTACGAGCTTCGACTACTATCTACTAGTATTTCTATACGCGCCGTCATTTCGTATCCTCTAGATTCCCGTACGAAATCTAAGACCGTACGACTCTTTCGTCTATAAGGCTTATTAATTCTTACGGCGAGTTTTTCCGTACGGGCTTTCTATCCTTAGGGTTATAAAGCCCGTATCTTCTAGAATTTATAATACTACCCTCCCTCTTAGAGATCTTCGGCCCGAAGATTATTCTAAATTTCTACGATATATATCGCGCCGTTAGTAGTCTTCAGTTTTCTTCTTTCTTTTTCTTAGTAAGTCTTTACTATACCTTCTAAGAAGCGTTTCTTTATTAAGATCTCGAAGATTTCTTTCCATTCTTACCGCACTACTCTTCGTCGTTAGGATTTACTTCGTCAGATTTTACGTAACGGCGTTAAGATAGTCTCTTATATAAATTACCTAGAGCACTCTTCTTCTTATATTATTCTAAAGAATAATCCCTCTATTTATACTTCTTACTTAAAGGGTCGTCGTACGGGTTATAACGTAGCTACGTCTAGTAGTTCTAGTTATACGTAGCTTCTTTTTCTTTACTTAAGATTTTCTACTAATTCTTAGTAGTAAAAAAGTTAGATCGCGAGTAAGCTCGTTTAGAGGCCGAGAAATCGGCTACTTATATCACTTTATAGACTACGACTACTCGAATTAAACGTCTTCGTAAATAGTAGCGTTTTTTAAAAGCGCGTCGTTCTTTAATAATACGCCGAGGCTTCGAAAGTCTTAAGAAGTTAAAGCGTATTAAGAATATAGATTCTAAAAGTCCTATTAATCCTAAAAATACTAAGAAGAAGCGGTCACTAAAGCGTTTATATAGCGAGTTCTTAGCTAATACCTCTACGAGTTCTACCTAGACTATTAAATCTTCTAGAACTAATTCGAGTACTACGCCGCTAGAGACGTTCGAGTTAGTTAATTAGGCGCGGTAGACTTCGAATTTTAATTTTAGATCCTTAGGCGCCCTCGTAATTAACGCATCTCTAGCTTAGATTAATCTAGGTTTTAGTAATAGAAGTCTATAATAAAGTCTTTATAGCCTTCGTAGTTTTCTAGCGGTTTCTAAATATTATTCTAGTCTTCTTTCTACTTAATAAGGTATCTAAATTAACTATTATAGTAGTCGCTATCGAGGATTTTTTCTACGATCTAATCTTTATTTTCGTCGGCGTCTAGATTTTCTAGGGTTATTTTCTCGGTTTATTCTACTAGAGTAGCGTTTTCTAGCGCTAGTTCGAGTAGTTCTATATAGAATACTAGATTTATCTACATAGTATTAGATAGCTTAAGGCGGTATATAACTTCGCCTAGCTTTTCTTCAATCTTAAAAGGTCCGATTTTCTTAAAGTCTAATTTACTATTCGGTCGTCGAGTTTTAATATTTCTTCTAAGAAGATAAACTTTATCTCCTCTTTTTAGCTTCGATACCTTCTAGTACCGTCTATTATAGTAGTAGGACATTAAATATCCGTTAAATTTAATATCGAGGCTAAGCTATTTATAAAGCTCTTTTAGCTAGTTCGCTTTAAAAATTTCTTTCTAGACTAAAAATTCGCTTAGAATTTCTTCTCTATAGACTATCGGTTCGTACCCGTAATTAGCGTAGAACGAAGTTTCCTAAGTAGCCGACGCCTTTAAGCTATTATACGCGAATTATACTAGTAGTAGTAATATAACCTAATTATCTTAAATATAGTTAAGATAATAGCGTAGATACTACTCTAGCGTTTAGTTTATACGCTTAGTCTATCTATCTATTTAAGAATATACTATTATCAAGAGTTTATACTTAACTCTAAGCTATCGAATAAGACTCTATTAAAATCGAGATATAAATAACTAATCTCTATCTAATATAAGCTTTTCTAGTAACTCGTAGTTATTTAGAATTATTCTAAGAAATATATAGGCTAGTTCTTTCGCGTTTACCGACTTAAGATATAGTAGATAGTACGCGTACTTAGTAAGTCTATCGATAATAACTAGAATTAAGTTATACTTAACGTTAGTTAAGAATTCGACTAACTCGAGTAGATTCGTAATAAAGTCTAGTAAGATTAATTGCTAGAGTTTCTTTAGAGCTACGATTAGTTAGAGTAGTCTATAGAATACGTATCTCGCGGTCTTACTTCTAATATATAAGTCGTATTACGAAACTACCTTTTAGACTATTCTTCTTAGACCCTAAAAGTAGTAATTTCTAGTTATTCGCTCTATCGTCTTCTTAATTTTTTAGTAATCATATACTAGTACTTTATAGATATCTTTAACGAGTTTCTCCCGAAGTTTTACTAGGACGTAGATTAATTCTAAATATAGAATTATACCTTCTACGTTACGCGTAATTTAAGAGTTATTTTCTACTTTTTTAAGTTCTTAGGCTATTACGTTATAGACGTAGGCTTTTTAAATCTTTCGCGTCTAGACGTTATCTTCTAGGCGTATTGCCGGTACTAGTAGTCTAACTAGAATAAGCGATAGATCGGTCTCTAAATTTCCCTTTAACTATAATTAGATAATTCTAAATATAGATACGCACGCTCTAGCGGATATAAAAGTTCTATTCTTCTACTAGCTAAGTATTATAGGCTATAGTTCTAGCTTTTTTTCGATATAGTCGGCTCTTCTACTTAGCGCGTCTACGCGAGCGTTCTTAGATTCCTTTCTATAGATAATCTTTATATCGTATAACGCTAATTCTTTAGCCTATCTAATTTATCTTCTAGTTAGTTTCTTTATAGTAGTAAAGTACGTAAGGTTCTTATAGTCGTAGTATACTAACATCTAATACTTCACGCCTTCTAGATAATACCTCTATTTCTTAAATACTATAACGATAGCTAGAAGTTCTTTATCGTAGACATCGTAATTAAGCTCTAGAGATATTATTTTTCTAGAATAGTACGCGATCGGGTAAAGCCGTTCTTATTCGTCGGATTAACTAAGATAGACCCCGATAGTATAGTCTAATACGTCGGTTTTTATAATAATAGAAAGTTCGAGGTTATAGATCTTAAAAATAAGTACTTCGTAGAACATCTACTTTAGTAAGTTAAACGCTTATTATTACTCTTCGCTCTATTTAAACCCGTATTCTTTTTAAGTAAGTCTCGTAAGTGACTCACACACTACCACGTATTTCGCGATAAATTTACGATAAAAGTTAGCGAAATCGAGAAACGACTGTACTTTTTTAATAGTTTTTAGTATAGACTATTCTCTAATTACGTCTAGTTTAACTTCGTCTATACTAATATAGTCTAGAATAATAATAAATTCTAAGTATTCTACCTTCTAGAAATACTATTCGCATTTCTCAAGTGCGATAAATAATTCCTATTTCTAAAGTACGTCTAAAACCTTCTTAATATATTTCATATATTCTTCGAGAGTTTTTAAGTAGATTAAGATATCGTCTAGATAAGCTATATAAAATACATCTAAATACGGACGTAAGACGTTATTAACTAAGCTCTAGAATATTACCGGGGCATTAGTAAGCCTAAACGATATAACCATATATTTAAAGTAACTATAACGTGTTTAAAATACTATCTTTTATTCTTTCTCTTTTTTAATCTGTACGAGATAGTAGCCGTCTCTAAAGTTAAACTTAGTAAAGTATTTCGCCTCTCGAGTCTTATCCTATAGCTCGTCGATACGGGGTAATAGATATTAATTTTTTACCGTAATGTCGTTTAATTATCTATAATCGATATAGAGATAAAGCTTACCGTTTTTCTTTAAAACGAATAGAATAGAGTATCTAGCTAGTAATAACGAAGACCGTATATAATCTTACTTAATATTCTTCTCGATATACTCTCTTAAAGCCTTACTCTTCTTTTATAAGAGAGAGTAGATTAGCTTAAACGCGAGCTACATTTCTAGAATGAGAGATATCTCGTAATTCTATAGTTAGTACTTCGGTAGCTATTCTTTTTTTCTTTTCTAGAATATCGATTACTATCTCTAAAACTATAGAGATACCGTCTTAAGTTTTAGTATTAGAACTTTTCTTCTCTTAAAATTACTTATCTTCGTCTAGATATTACTTACGATATATTCTCTATTCGACTAGATAGTTTTCTTAATAGATTTTTCGTCGTATCTAGCGTTTATTCTCTAGAGATAGTCTTTTTCGACTAACTTTAGATAGTTATTCTCTATATAAGACTCTATTCTTAATCGCTATATCTTAGCTACGATTCTACATTTTATTTTCTTACTAGGTTTAAAATATATTTTATAAACTTTCTCGCCTCGACGCCTTATACGTTAAATTACTACGTAGAATATTTCTTAGATATTGATAGAGTTTAATACTTCTACGTCTTTTCTTAACTCTACGTTCTAGACTTTTAGCTTCTAGCTCTAGCTCTAGCTCTTTTAGCTTTAGCTTCTAGCTCTAGCTCTATTCTTTAACGTTAAACTGGTCCGTTTTACGGTAGCGAGGTGTTTCACGCACTTTTTCTTCGAGAAGCTAACTTTTTCTATACTCTAGTTAATTTACGGCTCGTATATCTTAAGCTATAGAATTTTAAAAATAATATCGTATTCTAGAATCGTTATAAGGTCTAAGTTAATGTATTTCTTATAATTATCGATAGAAATAGAGATCGTACCGGTTTCTAAGCGGATTTATTCTTACTTAGCCGGTAATCTATTTATAGTAACTAGTAAGTAGAGGTAATTCTTTATTTAGCGGTGTATATATAGCTTAGCGACGTAGGTAGAATTAATAAAGTTTTCTTACGTGCTACTATCGATTATAGCCATTATATAGTAATTACTAATACGAACTAGTATGTATACTAAGTCCGTAATTTTAGTTTTGATAGGTGTTTTTCTATTCGATATACTTATAACTTTATTAAGAGATCTAATAGACGGCTTCTTCTAGAGTCTCTAGCTAGAAAGACCGTCTAGTTTTTCGATTAGTATCGTAGACTATTATCTTCTAAGACTAGAGAGACGTTTTTATAGAAGTAGAGATTCTATTCTCCTACGTAAAGAAAGATTTTCTTTTATTAAGTCTAGTCTTCTCTCTAGATTCTTCGTCGATAGCTAACTATTTCTTAGTAGACCTTATACTATATTACTAGTCTTTTATACTTAGCCGTCGGGATCTAATATAGAGTATCTTTCTAGGGTATTATAGTTTCGTATATTTCTAGTATTACCACCATATTTCTAAGATAAGTCTAGTTCTCTTCTCGTTAGACGTTCTAGACTTCGTCTTATAGTTATTCCGCGATCTTTTTAGCGGTAGTATAATATAACTAATACTAAGGGCCCTATCTATCGCGCTAATAAAACTTAACGGTTATTACGCCGTTTATAACTCTATATTACTAGATAGATAGCTTTAGACATATTACTAGAGTCTAAATAGTAATAGACGTAGAGCTAGAGATACGTTAGATTTCTTTATATTATTTAAGATGTTTCTCGATTCTAACTAAAGTAGCTTTATTCTTCTAGTTTTCGTCGTCTATTTCGCTAAGTTCGAACGTACTATCGTAAAATTCTCTAGTATCGCTATTTATTAGGTCGTCGTCTAGGGGTAGCGCTTCGATAAAGTTATTAATTTTCTACTATTCTAGTATTTATAGAGTGGCGTTAACGCGCTAAAATTATTTAGAGTACTATTCGGCGCCGTCTTTTTCGTCTTTATAGATAAGATAATTATTATCATAGTAGATAGTCTAGCTTATAGCCGTATAGCTAACTATTTTTATAACTACGGGAAAGACTTCTCGAGATTCTTCTTAATCTCTCTTCTAGACGGCCGCGCTCTAACGTATCTTTTTCTTTTATAGACAGCTCTATTAGTACATCTTATCTTATTTTTCCCTACATCAAAAATATAGCCTCTTATTAAAGCGCTCTTATTTCTAGGGTGTAAACTTCTATCGTTAGATATTTCTACTTTTTTCCTTATTATAGAGCTTCTTTTCGCCTTTATAGGCTACGTTAAGCTCTATAGCATCGCCCCTATTCTAGATATAGCGTAACGGTTTCTAGAAGTTTTTTAGTTAATACGTTTTTTAGTCTTAGTCGTATTCGTTTTAGAGTTATTCTATCTTAAGAGCTAGCTAAATTATAGCTTCTAGAGTTTTAGTATTATCGTAGAGAGTTATTACCTTTTTAATTTCGTTCTTTAGTCCTCTATAATATAGAGTTCTAAGCGTAAGGTCTAAATATCCTTCAGCTAGAAATACTACGTCCTAGAACTTAGTAGTATAATTTTAAATAGATTCTTTTTACGTCATTTCTAGTAGGTCGTAGATAGCTTAGTAGGCCTCGTCTAGCCCGCTAAAAGTTCGCTTTAAGGCGGTAGCGAAGTTTCGATAGTTCGTAAAGAGCCGTTAAATAGTCTTAATCTAGTAAAAAAGAGATCTAGTCTAATACTCTCTTTTAAATAGCCGAAACTATTACTCTACTACGCCTCTAAGATAGATACTAGCGTAGAGAATCTAATCCTCTAGTCCTATAAATTATCTCTAGAAGAAGTAGATATAGTCGTCTAGTTACGATAGAAAGGTCTACGTCTTCTTATAGTCTCTATAATATAGATCGGGCTTAAGTACCTTAATCTTAGTCGCTAGTAGCGCCTAGAAGGCCTAGACGACTTAGACTTAAAGGACGTTATTTTACGTACGTAGTTTCTAGATTATTCTCTATAGTTTCTCGTTAGAAGAAATTGTATTTACTTACGAAGAAAAGGCTACAGACTTATTACTTACGTTATTTATACTAACCATAGTATTAACCATAGTTAGTACCTATTTATTAGTAATTTCTATACTAGATTAATACTTTCTATTTTAGATCGATAACTTTAATTAGCTATCTTTCTTCTCTTATAAAAATAGTAGTTAAAGTATAACGGTAGACTTCTTTTACTAAGCTTCGAAGTCACTTAGTAGATTAAATAAACTATAGAATTTATCTTAAAGAGATAAGAGAGGAAGAATAATAATTAGATAAAAAAGTATTACGTAATTATACGATATATAGTAAGCTAGTTACCTCTAACTAAAGAGTCTTAATTAGAACTTTAAGTTAACTACGAAGGGTTAAGTATCTAGCTAACGAGTATATCTATATACTATAGAAAAGCTAGTTATAATCTAAGAAGCCCTTATAAGCTCTAACTCGTAAGGACTTAAATCGAGTCGTTATAAACCCGGGCTCGTAAGGATTTACTATAGATCGCACGTAACTTAAACGCTTAGAGTATTTCTTAAACTTCTAAACGATTATAATATCGTACTATATCTTATCCATTTTTCTTCTATTTATCTTTCGGCTTTTTACCTACGTACACTACTTTAAGACGATTATACGTCTAGACTTTTAGCTCTTAACTTAACCCTATAGTTCTTCGTCTCGTAGAGAATTTTCTAGTCCGTACTTTCTTCTAGTGTTACTACGTTCTTATAGGCGTTCTTCTTATATAGGCTTCGGCTACTATCTACTAGTATTTCTATACGCGCCGTCATCTCGTATCCTCTAGATTTCCGTACGAGATCTAGAGCCGTACGGCTCTTTTATTTACGAGGCTTATTAGTCCTTACGGCGAGTTTTCCCGTACGGGTTTTCTACTCTTAGAGTTATAAAGTCTATATCCTCTAGAGTTCGTAATACTACTTAATAACTCTTCGCGAACTATCGAAACTTCGCTATCGCCTTAAAATAAATCTTTAGCGGGCTAGACGAGGCCCGTTAAGCTATTTATAACCTACTAGAAATAACGTAAAAAAAGTCTATTTGAGATTATACTACTAAGTTCTAGAACGTAGTATTTCTAGCTAAAAAATATTTAGACCTTACGCTTAGAATTCTATATTATAAAAAGCTAAAGAACGAAATTAAAAAGATAATAATCTTTTACGAGAATACTAAAACTCTAAAAGCTATAATTTAACTAGTTCTTAAGATAGAATAACTCTAGAACGAATACGACTAAGACTAAAAGACGTATCGACTAAGAAACTTCTAAAAACCGTTACGCTATATCTAGAATAGAGACGATACTATAGAACTTAACGTAGTCTATAAAGACGAAAAAAAGCTCTATAATAAAAGAAAGAATAAAAATATCTAACGACGAAAGTTTACACTCTAGAAATAAGAACGCTTTAATAAGAGACTATATTTTTAATATAGAAAAAAATAGAATAAGATATACTAATAGAACTATCTATAAAAGAAAAAGATATATTAGAACGCGGCTATCTATAAGAGAAATTAAAAAGAACCTCGAAAAGTCTTCTTTATAGTTATAAAAATAGTTAACTATACGGCTATAAGCTAGACTATCTACTACGATAATAATTATCTTATCTATAAGAGCGAAAAAGACGACGCCGAATAATATTTTAAATAACTTTAGCGCGTTAACGCTACCCTACGAATACTAGAATAGTAGAAAATTAACGACTTTATTAAAACGCTACCTCTAAATAACGATCTAATAAATAGTGATATCGAAGAATTCTACGATAGTACGTTCGAACTTAGCGAAATAGACGACGAAAACTAAAAAAATAAAGCTACTCTAGCTAGAATAGAGAAGTATCTTAAATAATATAAAAAAATCTAACGCGTCTCTAGTTCTACGTCTATTACTATTTAAACTCTAGTAGTACGCCTAAAGCTATCTATTTAGTAATATAGAGTTATAAACGACGTAATAACCGTTAAGTTCTACTAGTACGATAGATAGAGTCTCTAGCGCTAGTTATATTATACTACCGCTAAAAAAATCGCGGAATAGCTATAAGACGAAGTCTAGAACGTCTAACGCGAAAAGAATTAGATTTATCTTAGAAATATAGCGGTAATATTAGAAATATACGAAATAGTAATACTCTAAAAAGATATTCTATATTAGATTTCGTCAGCTAAGTATAAAAGATCGATAATATAGTATAAGATCTACTAAGAAATAATTAGCTATCGATAAAAAATCTAGAGAAAAGACTAAACTTAATAGAAGAAAATCTTTCTCTACGCGAAAGAATAGAACTTCTACTTTTATAAAAACGTCTCTCTAGTTATAGAAGATAATAATTTACGATATTAACTAAAAAACTAAACGGTCTCTCTAGCTAGAAATCTTAAAAGAGACTATTTATTAGATCTTTTAATAAGGTTATAAGTATATTAAACGGAAAAATATCTACTAGAACTAAAATTATAGATTTAGTATACGTATTAGTTCGTATTAGTAATTACTATATAATAGCTATAATTAATAGTAGCGCGTTGTTACGAACTCTAGAAAATATAGACTTTATAACTTTAAGAGTAGAAAGTCCGTACAAAAAAACTCGTCGTAGAGACTAATAAGTCACGAGAACGAAAGAGCCGTACGACTCTAAATTTTATATAGAAATCTAGAGAATACGAAATAACGGCGCGTACGAGAATACTAGTAGATAGTAGCTAAAACTCGTACGAAAAAAACGCCTACGAAAACGCGATAACTCTAGAAGAAAGTACGAACTAAAGAATCTTCTACGAAACGAAAAATTATAAAGTTAAACTAAAAGCTAAAAGTCTAAACGTATAATCGTTTCGAAGAAGCGCGCGAAGATAGAAAGTTAAAAAGCGAGTAAGAAAAAAAATAGATAAGATATAATACGATATTACAACCGTTTAAAAGATAGAAGAATACTCTAAGCGTCTAAATTATATACGATCTATAGCGAGCTCTTAAAAGTTAGACTCGCGATAGCTTAATCTAAGCTCTTATAAGCCGGGCTTATAAGAGCTTCTTAAATTATAACTAGCTTTTTTATAGTATATAGATATACTTTTTAGCTAGACCTTTAACTCTTTATAGTTAACTTAAAGTTCTAATTAAGACTCTTTAGTTAAAGATAATCGGCTTACTATATATCGTATAATTACGTAATACTCTCTTATTTAATTATTATCCTCCCTCTCTTATCTCTTTAAGATAAATCCTACGATTTATCTAACCTACTAAGTAACTTCGAAGCTTAGTAGAAGAAGTCTATCGTTATACTTTAACTACTATTCTTATAAGAGAAGAAAGATAGCTAATTAAGATTATCGATCTAAAATAGAAAGTATTAATCTAGTATAGAAATTACTAATAAATAAATACTAACTATAATTAACACTATAATTAGTATAAATAACGCGGATAACGAGTCTATAGCCTCTTTTCTATAAGTAAATACGGTTTCTTTTAACGAGAAACTATAGAGAATAATTTAGAAACTACGTATATAAAATAACGTTCTTTAAGTCTAAGTCGTCTAAGCTCTCTAAGTACTACTAGCGACTAAGATTAAGATATCTAAGTCTAATCTATATTACGAAGACCGTAAGAAAACGTAGACCTTTTTATCGTAACTAAACGACTATATCTACTTCTTCTAGAAATAATTCGCGAGACTAGAGAATTAAATTTTCTACGCTAGTATCTATCTTAGAAGCGTAGTAGAGTAATAGTTTCGACTATTTAAAAGAAAGTATTAGACTAGATTCTCTTTCTACTAAATCGAAACTATCTAACGACTCTTCGTAAACTATCGAAACTTCGCTACCGTCTTAAAGCGAACCTTTAGCGGGCTAGACGAGGTCTACTAAGCTACTTACGACCTACTAGAAATAACGTAAAAAAAATCTATTTAAGATTACACTACTAAGTTCTAAAACGTAACGTTTCTAGCTAAAAAATATTTAGACTTTACGCTTAGAACTCTATATTATAGAGGACTAAAGAATAAAATTAAAAAGACGATAGTTCTCTACGATAATACTAAAACTCTAGAAGTTATAATTTAGCTAGCTCTTAAGATAGAATAACTCTAGAACGAATACGACTAAGACTAAAAAATATATCAACTAAGAAACTTCTAGAAACCATCACGCTATATTTAAAATAGAGGCGATACTATAAAGCTTAACGTAGTCTATAAAGACGAAAAGAAGCCCTATAATAAAAAAAAAAGTAAAAATATCTAACAATAAAAGTTTACACTCTAGAAATAAAAACGCTTTAATAAGAGACTATATTTTCGATATAAAGAAAAATAAAATAAGATGTACTAATAGAGCTATCTATAAAAGAAAAAAGTACGTTAAAATACGGCCGCCTATAAAAGAGATTAAGAGAAACCTCGAAAAGTCTTCTTCATAGTTATAAAAATAGTTAGCTATACGGCTATAAGTTAGACTATCTACTACAATAATAATTATCTTATCTATAAAAGCGAAAAAGACGATACTAAATAGTTCTTTAAATAGCTCTAGCGCGTTAACGCTACTCTATAAATACTAAAATAGTAGAAAATTAATAACTTTATCGAAGCGCTACTCCCGAATAACGATCTAATAAATAGCGATATCGAAGAGTTCTATAATAGTACGTCTAAATCTAGCGAAATAAACGACGAAAACTAGAAGAATAAAATTATCTTAGCTAGAATTAAGAAGCACCTTAAATAATATAAAAAAATCTAACGCGTCTCTAGTCCTACATCTACTACTATCTAGATCTTAGTAGTACGCCTAAAGCTATCTATCTAGTAATATAGAGTTATAAATAATGTAATAACCGTTAAGTTCTATTAGCGTAACTAATAGAGCTTCTAGTACTAGTTATATTATACTACCGCTAAAAAGATCGCGGAATAGCTATAGAATAAAGTCTAGAATATCTAACGCGAAGAAAACTAGGCTTATTTTAAAAATATAGCGGTAATATTAGAAATATACGAAATAGTAATACTTTAGAGAGAAACTCTATATTAAATTTCGTCGATTAAGTATAAAAGACTAATAATATAGTATAAGATCTACTAAGAAATAGTTAATTATCGACGAAGAATCTAAGAGAAAGACTAAATATAATAGAAGAAAATCTTTTTTTACGCGGAAAAATAGAACTTCTACTTTTACGAAAACGTCTCTTTAGTTATAGAAGATAATAGTCTACGATACTAATTAAAAAACTAGACGGTCTCTCTAGCTAAAAACTTTAAAAGAAGTCGTCTACTAGATCTCTTAATAAGATTATAAGTACATCGAACGAAAAAACACCTACTAAAACTAAAATTACGAACTTAGTATACGTACTAGTTCGTATTAGTAACTACTATATAATAGCTATAATCGATAGCGACGCGTAAGAGAACTTTATTAACCCCACCTACGTCGCTAAGCTATATATATACCGCTAAACGAAGAATTACTTCTACTTACTAGTTACTATAGATAGATCGCCAGCTAAGTAAAAATAAATTCGCTTAGAAACTAATACGATCTCTATTTTTATCGATAATTATAAAAAATATATTAATCTAGACCTTATAACGATTCTAGAATACGATATTATTCTTAGAATTTCGTAGCTTAAGATATATAAGCTATAAATTAACTAAAATACGAGAAAAGTTAGCTTTTTAAAAGAAAAATACGTAAAATACCTCGCTATCGTAAAACGAATAAGTTAGACGTTAGAAAATAGAGCTAGAGCTAAAAGCTAGAGCTAAAAGAGCTAGAGCTAGAGCTAAAAGCTAAAAGTCTAGAACGTAAAGTTAAGAAAAGACGTAGAAGTATTAGACTTCGTTAATATCTAAGAAATATTCTACGTAGTAATCTAACGTATAAGGCGTTAAGACGAGAAAGTATACAAAATATATCTTAAACCTAGTAGAGAAATAGAACGTAAAATCGCGGCGAAAATATAGCGATTAAATACGAGGTCTTATATAGAGAATAACTATCTAAAGTTAGTTAAAGAAGACTACTTCTAGAGAATATACGCTAGATATGACGAAAGATTCGTTAAAAAAACTATCTAGCTAGATAGAGAATATATCGTAAGTAATATCTAGAAGAAGATAAATAACTCTAAAAAAAAAGAAGTTTTAATATCGAAACTTAAAACGATACCTCTATAGTTTTAGAAATAATAACCGGTATTCTAGAAAAGAGAAAAGAGATAGCTATCGAAGTACTAACTATAGAATTACGAAATATCTCTTATTCTAAAAACGTAGTCTACGTTTAAGCTAATCTACTCTCTTTTATAAAAGAAAAGTAAGACTTTAAGAGAGTATATCGAGAAGAACGTAAAACGAGAATATATACGATCTTCGTTATTACTAGTCGAATACTCTATTCTATTCGTTCTAAAGAAAAACGATAAGCTTCGTCTCTATATTAACTATAGATAACTAAACGACATTACGATAAAAAACTAATATCTATTATCTCGTATCGACGAGCTATAAAATAAGACCTAAGAGACGAAATTTTTTACTAAGTTCGATCTTAAAGACGACTATTACCTCGTATAAATTAAGAAAGAGAAAGAATAAAAGATAGCGTTTTAAATACGTTATAGTTACTTTAAATATACGGTTATACCGTTCGGACTTACTAATATTTTAATAATATTCTAGAGCTTAGTTAATAACGTCTTACGTCCGTATTTAGATGTATTTTATATAGCTTATCTAGATAATATTCTAATCTACTCGAAAACCCTCGAAGAATATACGAAACATATTAAAAAGATTCTAAACGCGCTCTAGAAATAAGAATTATCTATTACATCTAAGAAATATAAATAATACTCTTAAAAAGTAAAATATTTAGAATTTATTATTACTCTAGACCACATTAGTATAAACGAAGCTAAACTAGACGTAATTAGAGATTAGTCTATACTAAAAACCGTTAGAGAAGTATAATTCTTTTTTAGTTTCGCTAACTTCTATCGTAAGTTTATTAAGAAATACGCGGGTAGTATACGAGCTATTTATAAGACTTACTCGAAAAGAATACGAGTTTAAATAGAGCGAAGAGTAATAATGAGCGTTTAACTCGCTAAAATAAATATTCTACGAAGTATTTATCTTCGAAATTTATAATCTCGAACTTCTTATCGTTATAGAAACCGACGTATTAGACTACGCTATTAAGGTCTATCTTAGTTAATCTAATAAATAAGAACGGCTTTATCCGATCGCGTACTACTCTAAAAAAATAACGTCTCTAGAGCTTAATTACGACGTCTATAATAAGAAACTCTTAGCTATCGTTATAGTATTTAAAGAATAAAGATATTATCTAGAAGACGTAAAGTATTAGATGTTAGTATACTACGACTATAAGAATCTTACGTACTTTACTACTATAAAGAAACTAACTCGAAGATAAGTTAAATAGACTAAAGAATTAGCGTTCTATAATATAAAAATTATCTATAGAAAGAAGTCTAAAAACGCTCGCGTAAACGCGCTAAGTAAAAGAGCCGACTATATCGAAGAAAAGCTAGAACTATAGTCTATAATATTTAGCTAGTAGAAGAATAGAACTCTTATACCCGCTAAAACGTACGTATCTATATTTAGAATTATCTAATTATAGCTTAAAAGAAATCTAGAGACCGACCTATTACTTACTTTAGTTAGACTACTAGCGCCGGTAATACGCCTAGAAGATAACGCCTAGACGCGAAAAATTTAAGAAGTCTACGTCTATAACGTAATAGCTTAAGAACTTAAAAAGATAAAAAACGACTTTTAAATTACGCGTAACGCGAAAGATATAATTTTATATTTAAAATTAATCTACGTTCTAGTAAAACTTCGAAAAGAACTTATTAGAGATATCTATAAAGTATTAGTATATAATTATTAAGAAATTAAGAAGACGATAAAGCGAATAACTAGAAATTACTACTTCTAGAGCCTAAGAAGAATAATCTAGAAGGTAGTTTCGTAATATAACTTATATATTAAAAGTAAGACTACGAGATACGTACTCTATAAACTACTCTAGTTAATCGTAGCTCTAAAGAAATTCTAGTAATTAATCTCGCTAGACTTTATTACGAATTTATTTAAGTTAGCTAAATTCTTAACTAATATTAAATACGACTCGATTCTAGTTATCGTCGATAGACTTACTAAGTACGCGTACTATCTACTATATCTTAAATCGGTAAACGTAAAAGAACTAGTCTATATATTTCTTAAAATAATTCTAGATAACTATAAGTTACTAGAAGAGCTCGTATCGAATAAAAATCGGCTATTTACGTTCTAATTCTAGTAGAGTCTTATTTAATAGCTTAGAGCTAAGTATAAACTCTCGATAATAATATACTCTTAAACGAATAGATAAACTAAGCGTATAAACTAAACGCTAGAGTAGTATCTACGCTATTATCTTAACTATATCTAAGATAATTAGATTATATTACTACCGCTAGTATAATTCGCGTATAATAGCTTAAAGACGTTAGCTACTTAGAAAACTCTATTCTACGCTAATTATAGATACGAACTAATAGTCTATAAAGAGAAAATTCTGAGCGAATTATTAGTCTAAAAAAAAATCTTTAAGGCGAACTAGCTAAAAGAGCTCTATAAATAGCTTAGCCTTAATATCGAATTTAACGAATATTTAATATTTCGCTACTATAATAGACGGTACTAGAAGATACTAAAGCTAAAAAAAAAGAATAAAGTCTATCTTTTTAAAAGAAACATTAAAACTCGACGACTAAGTAGTAAATTAAACTTTAAAAAAATTAAACCATTCGAGATTAAAGAAAAGCTAGACGAAGTTATATATCGTCTTAAGCTACTTAGTATTATACGAATAAACCTAGTATTCTACGTAAAACTACTTAAACTAGCTCTAAAAAACGCTACTCTAGTAGAATAAACCGAAGAAATAACTACAAAAAATCTAGACGTCGACGAAAATAAAGATTAAATCGTAGAAAAAATTCTCGATAGTAGCTACTATAATAGTTAATTCGAATATCTTATTAAGTAGAAAGAAAACTAAAATAATATCTAAAAACCGCTAAAAAACTACGAAGACTATAAAGACCTTATTATAAAATTTTATCACTAAAATCTAGATCGATCTAAGCTAGAGACGCGTCGATCGAGAGAGCGTCTAAGAATTTAAAATTAAAATTTAAAGTCTAGCGCGTCTAATTAACTAACTTAAACGTCTTCGGCGGCGTAGTATCTAAACTAGTCTTAAGAGACCTAACAGTCTAAATAAAATCTATAGAGATATTAGCTAAGAACTCGCTATATAAACGCTTTAATAACCGCTTCTTCTTAGTATTTTTAGAATTAATAGCGTCTCTAGTAGAAGAAGTCTTAGCGGTCTTTAGTTATTTTAGATTCTCGAAGTTCTTTTAAATTATATAGAAATACCGCTCGTAAAGAAACCGACGTTACTTATAAAGACGAATTAACTTCTTTAAAATAGCGTTCTTCTTAGCTACTACCCGCTCGTAAGCGCGATTTAGCTTTTCTACTATAAAAAATTAATAAAATACGTACTACTAAGAAGAAAAAAAACTAACGTATAACTAAAACTACTAGACGTCGCTATATTATAGTCTAAACGACGTCTCTTTAGATAAGAAGCGTAAATAGAAGGATTATTCTCTAAAGTAATATAAAAAGAGAAATACTCTAAATAATTCGTATAAGAAATTATCTTAACCCCGTTACGTAAAATCTAACGAAGTAAATTCTAACGACGAAGAGTTATACGATAAAAACGAGAAGAAATCTTTAAAACCTTAGTAAAAGAACGCTTTTTAGAAGATATAACGAGAACTTACTAAGAAAAAGAAAGAAGAAAATCGAAAACTACTAACGGCGTAATATATATCGTAGAGACCCGAAATAATCTTCGAGCCGAAGATCTCTAAAAGAGAGAGTAGTATTACGAACTCTAAAGAATATAGACTTTATAATTTTAAGAGTAGAAAGCCCGCACGAAAAAACTTATCGTAGAGACTAATAAGTCTTAAAAGCGAAAGAGCCGTATAGCTCTAGATTTCGTATAAAAATCTAGAGAATACGAGATAACGGCGCGTACGAAAATACTAGTAGATAGTAATTAAAACCCGTATAGAAAGAACGCCTACGAGAACGCGATAACTCTAAAAAAAAGTATAGACTAGAGAATCTTTTATAAGATAAAGAATCGTAGAATTAAACTAAAAGTTAAAGGTCTAGACGTATAATCGTTTTAAAGAAGCGCGCGAAGATAAAAAGTTAAAAAGCGAGTAAAAAGAGAAACGAGTAAGATATAGTACAATATTACGACCGTTTAAAAGATAGAAGAATATTCTAAGCGTCTAAGTTACGTACGATCTATAGTAAGTTCTTAAAAGCTAAACTCGCGATAGCTTAATCTAAGTTCTTATAAGTCGGGCTTATAAGGGCTTTTTAGATTATAACTAGTTTTTTTATAGTATATAGATATACTTTTTAACTAGATCTTTAATTCTTTATAGTTAACTTAAAGTTCTAATTAAGACTCTTTAGTTAGAGATAACCGGCTTACTATATATTATATAATTACGTAATACTCTTTTATCTAATTATTATTCTCTCTCTCTTATCTCTTTAAGATAAACCCTATAATTTATTCGATCTACTAAGTAACTTTAAAGCTTAGTAGAAAAAGTCTACTATTACACGCGTAAGAGAACTTTATTAATCTCGTCTACGTCGCTAAGCTATATATATATCGCTAAACGAAGAATTACTTCTACTTACTAGTTATTATAGATAAATCGCTAGCTAAATAAGAATAAATCCGCTTAGAAATCGATACGATCTCTATTTCTATCGATAATTATAAAAAATATATTAATCTAAACCTTATAACGATTCTAAAATACGATATTATTCTTAGAATTTCGTAGCTTAAGATATATAAGCTATAAATTAACTAAAGTACGAGAAAAGTTAGCTTTTTAAAAGAAAAGTACATAAAATACCTCGCTATCGTAAAACGAATAAGCTAGACGTTAAAAAATAAAGTTAGAGCTAAAAGCTAGAGCTAGAAGAGCTAAAGCTAAAGTTAAAAGCTAGAAGTCTAAAACGTAGAGCTAAAAAAAGACGTAGAAGTATTAAACTTCGTTAATATCTAAAAAATATTTTACGCGGTAATTTAACGTATAAGACGTCGAGACGAGAAAGTATATAAAATATATCTTAAATCTAATAGAGAAATAGAACGTAGAATTACGACGAAGATATAGCGATTAAGTACGAGGTCTTATATAAAAAATAACTATCTAAAGTTAGTCGAAGAAGACTATTTCTAGAGAATATATACTAAATATAACGAAAGATTTATTAAAAAAACTATTTAGCTAGATAGAAAATATATCGTAAGTAATATCTAAAAGAAGATAGATAACTCTAAAAAAAAAGAAGCTCTAATATTAAAACTTAAAACGATACTCTTATAGTTTTAGAGATAGTAACTAGTATTCTAGAAAAGAGAAAAGAAATAGCTACTAAAGTACTAACTATAAAATTACAAAATATCTCTTATTCTAGAAACGTAGTCTATATTTAAGCTAATCTACTCTCTCTCTTAAAAGAAAAATAAGACTTTAAGAAAGTATATCGAGAAAAACGTAAAATAAGAATATATATAGTTTTTATTATTACCAATCAAATATTTTATTCTATTCGTTTTAAAGAAAAACGATAAGCTTCGCCTCTATATTAATTATAGATAACTAAACGATATTACGATAAAAAACCGATACTTATTACTTCGTATCGACGAGCTATAAAATAAGACTTAAGAGACGAAATACTTTATTAAATTTAATCTTAGAGACGACTATTACCTCGTATAAATTAAGAAAGAGAAAGAATAAAAGATAGCATTTCGAATACGTTATAACTACTTTAAATATACGATTATATTATTCGAACTTACTAATACTCTAGTAATATTTTAGAGCTTAGTTAATAACGTCTTACGTTCGTATTTAGATATATTTTATATAGTCTATCTAAACGATATTCTAATCTATTCGAAAACTCTAGAAGAATATACGAAATATATTAAAAAGATTCTAGACGTACTTTAAGAATAAGAACTATCTATCGTATTCGAAAAATATAAATAATACTTCTAGAAGATAGAATACTTAGAATTTATTATTATTCTAGATTATATTAGTATAAACGAAGCTAAACTAAACGTAATTAAAAACTAGTCTATATCGAAAACTATTAAGAAAGTATAGTTCTTTCTTAATTTCGCTAACTTCTATCGTAAATTTATTAATAAATACGCGATAGTATATGAGCTACTTACGAGACTTACGTAAAAAAAATATAGATTTAAATAGAGCGAAGAGTAATAACGAGCGTTCGACTCGTTAAAGCGAATATTCTACGAAGTATCTATTTTTAAGATCTATAACTTCGAACTCTTTATCGTTATAGAAACTAACGTATTAGACTACGCTATTAGAGTCTATTTTAGTTAGTTCGACGAATAAAAACGACTCTATTCGATTACGTACTACTTTAAAAAAATAATATCTTTAAAACTTAACTACGACGTCTATAATAAGAAACTTTTAGTTATCGTTATAGTATTTAAAGAATAGAGATACTATTTAAAGAGCGCGAAGTACTAGATATTAATATACTACGACTATAAGAACCTTACGTACTTTACTACTATAAAAAAACTAACTAGAAGATAAGTTAAATAGACTAAAGAATTAGCGTTCTACGATATAAAGATTATCTATAGAAAGAAGTCTAAAAACGCTCGCGCCGACGCGCTAAATAGAAGAGCCGACTATATCGAAGAAAAGTTAAAACTATAGTCTATAATACTTAACTAATAGAAAGACGAAACTCTTATATCTACTAGAGCGTATATATCTATATTTAAAATTATCTAATTATAGCTAAAGAGAAATTCGAAAACCGACTCGTCGCTTACTCTAGTTAGACTACTAGCGCCGATAATACGTCTAGAAGATAACGTCTAGATACAAAAAATTCGAGAAGTCTACGTCTATAATATAATAGTCTAGAAGCTCGAAAAGATAAAAAACGACCTTTAAATTATACGCGACACGAAAGATATAATTTTATATTTAAAATTAATCTACGTCTCGATAAAACTTCGAAAGAAACTTATTAGAGATATCTACGAAGTACTAGTATACGATTACTAAGAAATTAAAAAGACGATAGAGCGAATAACTAGAAATTACTACTTTTAAAGTTTAAAAAGAATAGTCTAGAAGATAGTTTCGTAATACGACTTATATATTAGAAGTAAGACCGCGAGATACGTATTCTACGAACTACTTTAACTAATTATAGCTTTAAAAAAGCTCTAGTAATCTATCTCGCTAGACTTTATTACGAATCTATTCGAGTTAGTTAAACTCTTAACTAACGTTAAGTACGACTCGATTCTCGTTATCGTCGATAGACTTACTAAGTACGCGTACTATCTACTATATCTTAAATTAGTAAACGCGGAAGAACTAGTCTATATATTTCTTAGAATAATTCTAGATAACTACGGGTTACTAGAAAAGCTTATATCGAATAAAAATCGACTATTTATATTTTAATTCTAATAGAGTCTTACTTAATAGCTTAGAGCTAAGTATAAACTCTCGATAACGATATACTCTTAAATAAATAGATAGACTAAGCGTATAAACTAAACGCTAGAGTAGTATCTACGCTATTATCTTAACTATATCTAAGATAATTAAATTATATTACTATTACTAGTATAATTCGCGTATAATAGCTTAAAAGCGTTAGCTACTTAAAAAACTTTATTCTACGCTAATTATAGATACGAATTGATAGTCTATAGAGAGAAGATTTCGAGCGAATTATTAGTTTAAAAAGAAATTTTTAAGGCGAACTAGCTAAAAGAGCTTTATAAATAGCTTAGCCTTAATATTAAATTTAACGAATATTTAATATTCTACTACTATAATAGATGGTACTAGAAGGTACTAAAGCTAAAAAAAGAGGATAAAGTTTATCTTTTTAGAAGAAATATTAAAACTCGACGACCGAATAGTAAATTAGACTTTAAAAAAATTAAATCTTTCGAGATCGAAGAAAAGCTAGACGAAGTTATATACCGTCTTAAGCTATCTAGTACTATATAAATAAACCTAGTTTTTTATATAAAACTACTTAAGCTAGCTTTAGAAAACGCTATTCTAGTAGAATAAATAAAAAAAATAACTCTAGAAAATCTAGACGCCGACGAAAATAAAGATTAGATTATAGAAAAAATTCTTAATAGCGGCTACTATAATAGTTAATTTAGATATCTTATTAAGTAGAAAGAAGACTAGAATAATATCTAAAAACCGCTAGAAAACTACGAAGACTATAAAGATCTTATTATAGACTTTTATCGCTAAAATCTAAATCGATTTAAGCTAGAGACGTGTTAATCGCGAAAACGTTTAAGAATTCGAAATTAAAATTTAAAGTTTAGCGCGTTTAATTAACTAACTCGAACGTCTTTAGTAGCGTAGTATTTAAACTAGCTTTAAAAGACCTAATAGTCTAGATAGAATCTATAGAAGTATTAGCTAAGAACTCGTTATATAAACGCTTTAGCGACCGCTTCTTCTTAGTATTTTTAGAGTTAATAGCGTCTTTAGTAGAAGAAGTCTTAGTAGTCTTTAGTTATTCTAGATTTTTAAAGCTCTTTTAAATTATACGAGAACGCCGCTCGTAAAGAAACCGACGCTACTTATAAAAACGAATTAACTTTTCTAAAATAGCGTTTTTCTTAGTCGTCATCCGCTTATAGACGCGATCTAGCTTTTCTACTATAAAAGATTAATAAAATACGTACTATCGAGAAGAAAAAGAACTAACGTATAACTAGAGCTACTAGACGTCGCTATATTATAGCTCGAACGACGTTCTCTTAGATAAAAAGCGTAAATAAAAGAGTTATTCTCTAAAGTAATATAAGAAGAGAAGTACTCTAAATAATTTATATAAGAAATTATCTTAACTTCGTTACGTAAAATCTAACGAAGTAAATTCTAATAACGAAGAGTTATACGATAAAAATAAAAAGAAATCTCTAAAATCTTAGTAAAAGAACGCTTCTTAAAAGATATAGCGAGGACTTACTAAGAGAAAGAAAGAAAAAAATCGAAGACTACTAACAGCGCGATATATATTATAAAGACTTAGAATAATCTTCGAGTCGAAAATCTCTAAGAGAAAAGATAATATTATAAACTCTAGAGAATATAAACTTTATAACTCTAAGAGTAGAAAGCCCGTACGAAAAAATTTATCGTAGAAATTAATAAGTCTTAAGAGCGAAAGAGTTATACGACTTTAAATCTCGTATAAAAATTTAGAAAATACGAAATAACGATACGTACGAAAATACTAGTAAATAGTAGTCGAAAGTTATATAAAAAGAACGTCTATAAAGGCGCGGTAACTCTAGAAGAAAGTACGAACTAAAAAAATTTTCTACGAAACGAAGAATCGTAAAGTTAAGCTAAAAGTTAAAGATTTAAACGTATAATCGTTTTAAAGAAGCGCGCGAAGATAAAAAGCTAGAAATCGAATAAAAAAAAAAACGAGTAAGATATAATATAATATTACGACCGTTCGAAAGATAAAAAAACGCCTAGTATCTAAGTTATATACGATCTATAGCGAGCTCTCGAGAGTCGAACTCGCGATAGCTTAATTTAAGCTCTTATAAGCCGGGTTTATAAGGACTTCTTAGATTATAACTAGCTTTTTTATAGTATATAAATATACTTCTTAGCTAAATCTTTAATTCTTCGTAGTTAACTTAAAGCTTTAATTAAGACTCTTTAGTTAGAGGTAATCGACTTACTATATATTATATAATTACGTAATACTCTCTTATCTAATTATTATTCTCTCTCTCTTATCTCTTTAAGATAAACTTTTACGGTTTATTCGATCTACTAAATAACTTTAAAGCTTAGTAGAAGAAGTCTATCGTTATAATAGATAAGATATAGTATAATATTACGACCGTTTAATAAAGTTAGAAGTTAAATATTAGAAATAGATCTTAAGCGTTTAAGTTACGTAAGTTCTATAAAATAATTAATAACTATAATTATTTAATTTATTACTAAGATAATCGGTCTTAGTAACTATCTTATTAATATATAGAATAATCGATAATAGTAATTATTCTTAAATTATAACTAGCTTTTTTATAGTATATAAATATACTTTTTAGCTAGATACTTAATTCTTCGTAGTTAATTTAAAGTTCTAATTAAGACTCTTTAATTAGAGATAATCGACTTACTATATATCGTATAATTACGTAATACTCTCTTATCTAATTATTATTCTTCTTCTCTTATCTCTTTAAGATAAACTTTATGATTTATTTAATCTACTAAGTAACTTTAAAGCTTAGTAAAAGAAATCTACTATTATACTTTAACTACTATTCTTATAAGAGAAGAAAAATAGCTAATTAAAATTATTAACTAAAAATAAAAAGTATTAATCTAGTATAGAAATTACTAATAAATAGTAATAGCTAATAACGAAATATAAAACGTTTCGATAAAACCTTCGCTATAGCTAATTATAGCTAACTTATAATATATAATCTAACGTAACTAAAAATAGCTAGAATAGCTTTAGTAGAAATTACGCGATTAGAAAACGAAGAACTAGAGATTAGTAAATTAACTTACTAGCGTTTAGTAATCTACTCTCTTTAGTATATCTACGATAAAAATATAAGTTAATACGCTAAATTTATAAACTAATTTTAAAGTTAAGGTCTCGAAACCGAACTTCTACTATAAAAACTATAAGAAGACTTAGAACTTTTTTATATAGTTTAATAACTATCTCTATTTCTTAGAAAGTTAAATTACTATTTTTATTAAAAAAGTTTTATTCGCTAGTACGTTTCTTAGAGATATAGTCGAACGTTAGTTTCGTCTTTATAAAAGAAAATATTAGAAGTAATTTAACGACTATAGCGAAAAAACTACTTAGCTCTTTAATAGCTATAAAGTCTTTATTAAGAGACTTCGTAACGTCTTCGTAGCTATTAATAAATCTAAAAAAGCTATAGATACTCTACTAAGTATTAAATAAAAGACTTTTATTTTAGACTATAACGTTCGCTTTTATAACGTATTATATACTATAGAAGTTCTATATACGAACGCGCTACTTTATATATAATATAAATTAAAACTTAAGAAGAAAATCTAAAAGACTCTAATCTATTATTCTAAGTAGAAGACTCTACTAGACCTTATAAATAAGATCTAAAAACTAGACTAGCTATAAAACGAGTACTAATAGAATAAAGAAGAGTATAATAATAATAACTTCTAATTTAAAAGAGCGCTTTAATATACGTAAGAAAAAAATAACGCTATAAAACTTAATACTGTAAGAAAAAAAAAGAGTAAAAAGTTTAATAACTAAGAAAAAAATAAGCGTTAAACTCGTAAATAAACTCTATAAAAGTAGATCTAATTTAACCGAGACTAGTACTTCTACTACGAAGAAAAATAGAATAAAATATATCGATAGAAGTATTTATAGAGAAAAAAGACACGCTAAATACGATAGCTAATAAAAAAAACTAAAAAGAGCTTTAAAGAGTCTTCTTCGCTACTATTAAATAAGTTAGTTACGTAGCTATAAGCTAGACCGTCTATTACGACGATAATTATTTAATCTATAAGAGCGATAAATAAAATAGAAATTAGTATCTAAAGAAGTCTTAATACGTTAACGCTATCTTATAAATATTAAAGTAGTAAAAGATCGACGACTTCGTTAAAAAGCTATCTTTAAACGACGACTTAGTAAATAGTAATATAGAAGAACTCTATAATAGTACGTCTAAGTCTAGCGAGACGAAAGAATAGAACGAGATCGATAAAACTATATAAAAATAGTTTAAAAAGAAAGTTAACTCTCTTTAGAAAAATCTCTAAGAAGCGTCTAAAAAACCTACGCTATAATAAATTTAGAAGTATTTAAGATAATACGAAAATATTCGATAGATATATAAGAATAGACGTACTATTAACTAGATTCTAAACTCTAGTCTAGAGATCTCTACTTAGTAGTACTAGTACTATTATAGAACTCTCTAGTAATAGACTTACTACGAAGACTACTAGTCTCTTTAAAAATCTAATACGGCTAGAAACGCCTTAAAAATAACTAATTAGCTTTAGAACGAAGTACGTAACGTCTAAATTTAAAAGAATAGATAGTATTTCTAAAAACTAGTTTAAATTCTAGATACTTAAGACATTATTATTCTAAAAAAGAACTAGCTATATTAACGACTATACTTTCGTAACTTAACGTCGTCGTATTAATATCGAATTATAGTAGAAGTACTATACTAGTAACGATAGATCCGACGTAATAGAGTTTAGATATAGTAGAAAAACTTAACGCTCTAAATAGAATAACTACGTAAAGCTATTCTTTAGAATCTAATATAGTCGAAAAACTAAACGGTCTCTCTAGTTAGAAATCTTAGAAGAGGCCGTTAGTAAGATCTTTTAACTAGATTATATATATATCGAATAAAAAAATACCTATCGAAAATAAACTCTTTAAACTATTATATATATCCGTTCGTATTAGTAACTATAGAGTAATAATAATAATCGATAGCGACGCTTAAGAGAACTTTATAAATCTAGTATACGTTAATAAAAGCTATATATACTACTAAACGAAGAATCGCCCGTATCTACTAAAAATAGTAAATAGATTACCCGCTAAGTAAGACTAAATCCGACTAAAAACGAAAATAATATCGTTATTCTTAAAAAACTATAAGAAATATATTAATCTAGATATTATAGAAATTCTTAGACACGATATTATTCTTAAAATATCGTAGCTTAAAATCTATAAGTCGTATATTCGCTAGAAAACTAGAGAAATTATATTCTCGAACGAAAACTACGTACGATATCTTACGACTACTAAACGCCGCTAGACGCTAGAAGCTAGAACTAGAGCTAGTAGCTAGAGCTAGAAGAGTTAGAGTCTAAGCTAGAAGTTAAAAGCTTAGAGCGTAGAGCTAAAAAAAAGCGTAAATATTTAAAAAATATCTCTAGTAGCTATTAAACGTATAAGACGTCGAGAAGAAAAAGTCTATTAACTTTATTTAAAATCTAGTAAGAAAATAGAATATAGAATCGTCGCTAAAATATAGCGATTAAAAACGAGGTCTTATATAGAGAATAACTATCTAAAGTTAGTCGAAAAAGACTATCTCTAGAGAATATACGCTAGATACGACGAAAGACTCGTTAAAAAAACTATTTAGTCGAATAAAAAATATATCGTAAGTAATATCTAGACGAAGATAGATAACTTTAAAAGAAAGAAAGCTTTAATATCGAAACTTAAAACGATATTTCTATAGTTTTAAAGATAGTAACTAGTATTTTAAAAAAAAGAAAAAAAATAGCTATCGAAGTACTAACTATAAAATTACGAGATACTTTTCGTTCTAGAAACGTAGTTCGCGTTTAAACTAATCTACTTTCTCTCTTAGAAGAAGAGTAAAACTTTAAAAA
Source organism: Lasiodiplodia sp. COLG20 (assembly GCA_009801085.1). NCBI lineage: Eukaryota > Fungi > Ascomycota > Dothideomycetes > Botryosphaeriales > Botryosphaeriaceae > Lasiodiplodia > Lasiodiplodia sp. COLG20. The sequence goes on from VNWV01000046.1 coordinate 37,665, forward strand.
AATATATTAAAAAGAACGTAGAACGAGATTATATATAATCTTTATTATTATTAACTAAATACTCTATTCTATTCGTTTTAAAGAAAAACGATAAGCTCTATTTCTATATTAATTATAGATAGCTAAACGATATTATAATAAAAAACTAATACTTATTATCTCGTATCGACGAGCTATAGAATAAGATTTAAAAGACGAAATTCTTTACTAAATTCGATCTTAAAGACGACTATTATCTCGTATAAATTAAGAAAGAAGAAGAATAGAAGACGACGTTTTAAATACGTTACGATTATTTTAAATATATAGTTATACTATTCGAGCTTACTAATACTTCGATAATATTTTAGAGCTTAGTTAATAACGTCTTATATTTATATTTAGACGTATTTTATATAGCTTATTTAGATAATATTCTAATCTACTTAAAAACTCTCGAAGAATATACGAAATATATTAAGAAGATTCTAGACGTACTCTAAGAATAGAGATTATTTATTATATTCGAGAAATACGAATAGTACTTTTAGAAGATAGAATATCTAGAATTTATTATTATTTCGAACTATATTAGTATAAACGAAGCTAAATTAGACGTAATTCGAGACTAGTCTATATTAAAAACCGTTAAGAAAGTATAATTCTTTCTTAGTTTTACTAACTTTTACCGTAAATTTATCGAAAAATATACGATAGTATATAAGTTACTTACAAAACTTACTCGAAAAAAGTATAAATTTAAATAAAAAAAAGAGTAATAACGCGTATTTAACTCGTTAAAGTAAATATTCTACGAAGTCTTTATTCTTAAAATTTATAATCTTAAGCTTTCTATCGTTATAAAAACTAACGTATTAAACTATACTATTAAAATCTATCTTAGTTAGCTCGATAAGTAAGAAAGACTCTATCTAATTACGTACTATTCTAGAAAAATAACGTCTTTAGAGCTTAACTACGACGTCTATAATAAGAAACTTCTAGCTATCGTTATAGTATTTAAAGAATAAAGATACTACTTAGAAGACGTAAAGTACTAAATATTAGTATACTATAACTATAAGAATCTTACGTACTTTACTACTATAAAGAAATTAACTAGAAGATAAATTAGATAGACTAAAGAACTAGCGTTATACGATATAAAGATTATCTATAAAAAGAGATTCGAGAATACTCGCGTAGACGCGCTAAATAGAAGAGCTAACTATATTAAAAAGAAACTAAAACTATAGTCTATAATACTTAACGAGTAGAAAAACGAAACTCTTATATCTACTAGAACGTACGTATCTATATTTAAAATTACTTAATTATAGCTTAAGAAGAATCTAAAAACTAATTTATCGCTTATCTTAATTAGACTACTAGCGCTAGTAATATATCTAAAAGATAACGTTTAAACGTAAAAGATTCGAGAAGTCTACGTCTATAACGTAATAGTCTAAAAACTTAAAAAAGTAGAAAACGACTCTCAAATTACGTACGACGTAGAAGATATAATTTTATATTTAAAATTAATCTACGTCTCGATAAAACTTTAGAAAGAACTTATTAGAGATATCTACGAAGTATTAATATATAATTACTAAGAAATTAAAAAGACGATAAAGCGAATAACTAAAAATTACTACTTCTAAAGTCTAAGAAGAATAGTCTAGAAGGTAGTTTTATAATATAACTTATATATTAAAAATAAGACCGCGAGATACGTATTCTATAGACTACTTTAACTAATCGTAGCTCTAAAAAAATTCTAGTAATTAATCTCGCTAGACTTTATTACGAATTTATTTAAGTTAGCTAAATTCTTAACTAATATTAAATACGACTCGATTCTAGTTATCGTCGATAGACTTACTAAGTACGCGTACTATCTACTATATTTTAAATTAATAAACGCGAAAGAATTAGCCTATATATTTTTTAAAATAATTCTAGATAACTACGAGTTATTAGAAGAGCTCGTATTAAATAAAGATCGATTATTTATATTTTAATTTTAGTAAAATTTTATTTAATAGCTTAGAGCTAAGTATAAACTCTCGATAACGATATACTCTTAAACGAACGAATAGACTAAGCGTACGAACTAAACGCTAGAATAGTATTTACGCTATTATCTTAACTATATTTAAAATAATTAGATTATATTACTATTACTAGTATAATTCGCGTATAATAGCTTAAAGATATTAGCTACTTAAAAAACTTCGTTCTACGCTAATTATAGATACGAATCGATAGTCTATAAAGAGAAGATTTTAAGCGAATCTCTAGTCTAAAAAGAAATTTTTAAGACGAACTAGCTAAAAAAGCTCTATAAATAGCTTAGTCTCGATATTAAATTTAACGAATATTTAATATTCTACTACTATAATAGACGGTACTAGAAGATACTAAAGCTAAAAAAAGAAAATAAAGTTTATCTTTTTAAAAGAAATATTAAAACTCGATAACTAAATAGTAAATTAAACTTTAAAAAAATTAGACTATTTAAAATTAAAAAAAAGCTAGACGAAGTTATATATCGTCTTAAGCTATCTAGTACTATACGAATAAATCTAGTTTTCTATATAAAACTATTTAAACTAGCTTTAGAAAACGCTATTTTAGTAGAATAAACGAAAGAAATAATTCTAAAAAATCTAAACGTCGACGAAAATAAAGACTAAATCGTAGAAAAAATTCTTAATAGCGACTACTATAATAGTTAATTTAAATATTTTATTAAGTAGAAAGAAGACTAAAATAATATTTAAAAACTACTAGAAAATTACGAAAACTATAGAGACTTTATTATAGACTTCTATCGCTAAAATTTAGATCGATCTAAGCTAGAGATACGTTAATTACGAAAGCGTCTAAAAATCTAAAATTAAAATCTAAAGTCTAACGCGTCTAGTTAACTAGCTTAAACGTCTTTAATAGTGTAGTATTCGAGCTAGCCTCGAGAAATCTAATAGTCTAGATAGAACTTATAAAGATATTAGCTAAGAACTTACTACGTAAACGCTTTAGCGATCGCTTTATCTTAGTAAAATTAGAGTTAATCGACTTTTTAGTCGTATAAGTAGACTTAAGTCGATTTAACTTTTTAAGTTTCTCTATAGTCGTTATCTTACGAGATAGTATTAGCTAAATTTAACGCTTTAGAAGGTTCTTCTACTTCTCTAGCCGTAAAAAACGAACTATTATAGTCTATATAGTCTTACGAGTCTTTTTTCGATCTATATAAAACTTCGCGCGCGCTTAATTATAATAGTAGACTTCTTCTACTAAGCTTCGAAGTCACTTAGTAGGTCGAATAAACCGTAGAGTTTACCTTAAAGAGATAAGAGAGAAAGAATAATAATTAGACGAGGAAAGTATTACGTAATTATATAATATATAGTAAGCCGGTTACCTCTAACTAAGAAGTCTTAATTAGAACTTTAAGTTAACTATCGAGGGTTAAGTATCTAGCTAACAAGTATATCTATATATCGTAGAAAAGCTAGTTATAATCTAGATCTATATAAGTTAGATTTAATAGGGTTAAATCTATACGGGTTAGATCTATACAGATCTATAATAAGGCGTACGTAATCTAAGCGTCTAGAGCGTTTTTTTAACCTTTAAACGATCGTAATATCGTACTATATCTTACTCGTTTCTTTTCTTATCCGCTTTTCAGCTTTCTACCTTCGTATACTACTTTAGAACGATTATACGTCTAGACCTTCGATTCTTAGTCTAATTCTATAGTCTTTTATTTTATAGAAGATTCTCTAGTCCGTACTTCTTATTAGAGTTATTACGCTCTTATAGACGTTCTTTCCATATAAACTTTAGCTATTATCTACTAGAGTTCTCGTACGCGCCGTTATCTCGTATTCTCTAGATTTTCGTACGGGATCTAAGACCGTACGACTCTTTCGCCCGTAAGGCTCTTAGTCTTTACGACGAGTTCTTTCGTACGGACTTTCCGCCCTTAAGGTTATAAAGCCCGTATTTTCTAAAGTTCGTAATACTACCCCTTCTCTTAGAGATCTTCGGTCCGAAGATTCTTTTAAGTTTCTACGATATATATCGCGACTATTTTCTTATTTTTTCTTTTTTCTTTTATTAGTAAGTTTTCTTTTTTCGCGATGTCCTCAAAGTCTTATAAGCGTAAGCGATTTTAGCAACGAGCTAAGTATCTTATTTTAGAGAACGAGATCGATCGTAATGATACCGCGATATCGCTTTCTTATTTCTCTTACTTACTTTTAAACGTCGAGAAGGACGAGAGTAATTCTTTCTTTATTTTCTATAAGATAGATAGAGTCTATTCTCGTTATAGTAAGTACGCGTAGTAGGGTAAGTCTACGTATAATACTAGTAGTTTAAACTATTCTAATTATCTATTTCTTATTCTTTTATCTTTACTATAGCTAACTCTTTATTTAGTTATTCGCCTCCGCTAGACCCTTCTAAAGACTAATTAGATTAAGAAGAAGATATATTAGAAGCTTTATACTTTTATAGCTCGTCTAGACCGCGCGAAGAAGTAGCGTTCGTTACTTCGTCGTCGAACGGCCTTAATACTTTCTTTTAAGACTAAGACTATAGAGAAGCTAGAGAAGTTAAATCGCTTAAAGTCTACTTAAAAGACTAGAAATCCCGTTAATCTCGAAAATACTAAGAAGGGGCGGTCGCTAAAACGTTTACGTAGCGAGCTCTTAGCTAATATCTTTACGGGTTCTATCTAGACGGTTAGATCTTCTAGAGCTAGTTTTAATACTACGCTACCGAAGGGTTCCGAATTAGTTAATTAGACGCGTTAGACTCTAGATTTTAATTTCAAATTCTTAGGTATTTTCGTAATTAACGCGTCTCTAGCTTAGATTAATCTAGATTTTAACGATAGAAGTCTTTAATAAGATTTTTATAGCCTTCGCAGTTTTCTAGTGGTTTTTAGATATTATTCTAGTCTTCTTTCTACTTAATAAGGTATCCGAATTAACCGTTATAGTAGCCGCTATCGAGAATTTTTTCTACGACTTAATCTTTATTCTTATCGACGTTTAGGTTTTCTAGAGTTATTTCTTCGGTTTATTCTACTAGAGTAGCGTTTTCTAGGGCTAGTTTAAGTAGTTCTACGTAGAATACTAGATTTATCCGTATAGTACTAGATAGCTTAAGATAATATATAACTTCGTCTAACTTTTCTTTAATCTCGAATAGTTCGATTTTCTTAAAGTCTAATTTACTATTTAGCCGTTAAGTTTTAATGTTTCTTCTAAGAAGGTAAACTTTATTCCCTCTTTTTAGCTTTAGTATCTTTTAGTACCGTCTATTATAGTAGTAGAATATTAAATATCTATTAAATTTAATGTCGAGGCTAAGCTATTTATAAAGTTTCTTTAGCTAGTTCGCCTTAAGAATTTCTTTCTAGGCTAATAATTCGCTTAAGATTTTTTCTTTATAAGCTATTAGCTCGCGCCTATAATTAGCGTAGAATAGAGACTTTTAGATAGCTAACGCCTTCGAGCTATTATACGCAAATTATATTAATAATAGTAATATAACCTAATTATCTTAAATATAGTTAAGATAATAGCGTAGATACTACTCTAGCGTTTAATTTATACGCTTAGTCTATCTATTTATTTAAGAGTATATCGTTATCGAGAGTTTATACTTAGCTCTAAACTATCGAGTAAGGCTCTACTAGAATTAAAATGTAAATAACTAATTTTTATTCGATATAAGCTCTTCTAATAGTCTATAATTATCTAAAATTATTCTAAGAAATATATAGGCTAGTTCTTTTACTTTTACTAATTTAAGATATAGTAGATAATACGCGTACTTAGTAAGTCTATCGACTATAACTAGAATCGAGTCGTACTTAATATTAGTTAAGAGTTCGACTAACTCGGATAGATTCGTAATAAAGTCTAGTAAAATTAATTACTAGAGTCTCTTTAAGACTACAATTAGCTAGAGTAGTTCGTAGAGTACGTGTCTTACAGTCTTACTTTAGATATATAAGTCGTATTACGAGACTACCTTCTAAACTATTCTTCTTAAGCTCTAAAAGTAGTAGTTTTTAGTTATTTACTCTATCGTCTTTTCTATTTCTTAGTAACTATATATTAGTACTTCATAGATATCTCTAACGAGTTTCTTCCGAAGTTTTACCGGGACGTAGATTAATTTTAAATATAGAATTATATCTTTTACGTCTCGTATAATTTAAAAGTCGTTTTTTACCTTTCTAAGTTTCTAGACTATTACATCGTAGACGTAGACTTCTCGAATTTTTCGCGTTTAGATATTACCTTCTAGGCGTATCGCCGACGCTAGTAGCCTAATCGAGATAAGCGATAGATTAGTTTCTAGATTTCTCTTAAGCTATAATTAAGCGATTCTAAATATAGATACGCACGTTTTAGCGAGTATAAAAGTTCTATCTTTCTACTATTTAAGTACCGTAGGCTATAGTTCTAGTTTTTCTTCTATATAGTCGGCTTTTCTACTTAGCGCGTCTACGCGAGCGTTTTTAAATTTCTTTCTATAGATAATCTTTATATCGTATAACGCTAATTCTTTAGCCTATCTAACTTATCTTTTAGTCAGTTTTTTTATAGTAGTAAAGTACGTAAGATTCTTATAGTCGTAGTATACTAATATCTAGTATCTTACGTTTTCTAGATAGTACCTCTATTTCTTAAATATTATAACGATAGCTAAGAGTTTCTTATTATAGACGTCGTAGTTAAGCTCTAGAGATATTATTTTTCTTAAGTAGTACGTAATTAGGTATAGTCGTTCTTATTCGTCTAACTAACTAATATAGGCGTCGATAGCGTAGTCTAATACGTCAGTTTTTATAACGATAGAGAGCTCGAGGTTATAAATTTCGAGAATAGAGACTTTATAGAATATTTATTTTAGTAAGTCGAATACTCGTTATTACTTCTCTTTCTATTTAAACCTCTATTCTTTTCGAGTTAGGCGGGTAAGTAGCTCGTATACTACCGCGTATTTATTAATAAATTTACGATAAAAGTTAGCGAAACTAAGAAAGAATTGTACTTTCTTAACGGTTTTTAATATAAACTAGTCTCTAATTACGTCTAATTTAGCTTCGTCTATACTAATATAGTCTAGAGTAATAATAAATTCTAGGTATTCTACTTTCTAGAAGTATTATTCGTATTTTTTAGATATAATAGATAGTTTCTATTCTTAAAATACGTTTAGAACCTTCTTAATATATTCTATATATTCTTCGAGGATTTTTAAGTAGATTAAGATGTTATCTAGATACGCTATATAAAATATATCTAAATACGAACGTAATACGTTATTAACTAGACTCTAGAATGTCGCCGAGGCGTTAGTAAGCCTAAACGATATAACTATATACTTAAAGTAATCGTAACATATTCGAAACGCTATCTTTTATTCTTCTTCTTCTTTAATTTATACGAGGTAATAGCCGTCTCTAAAGTTAAATTTAGTAAAGAACTTCGTCTCTCGAGTTTTATTTTATAGCTCGTCGATATAGAGTAATAGATAACGATTTTTTATCGTAATATCGTTTAGCTATCTATAATCGATATAGAAGTAGAGCTTATCGTTTTTCTTTAAGACGAATAAAATAGAATATCTAGCCGGTAATGACGAAGACCGTATATAACCTCGTTTAATATTCTTATTAATATATTCTCTTAAAGTCTCACTTTTCTTCTATAAGAGGGAGTAGATTAGCTTAAATACGGGCTACGTTTCTAGAATAAGAAGTATTTTATAATTCTATAATTAGTATTTTAGTAATTATTCTTTTTCTCTTTTCTAGAACACCGACTACTATTTCTAAAACTATAGAGGTATCGTTTCTAGTTTTAATATTAGGACTTTCTTTCTCTTAGAGTTATCTACCTTCTTCTAGATATTACTTATAATATATTCTCTATCTAGCTAGATAGTTTTTTTAACGGGTCTTTCGTCGTATCTAACGTATATTCTCTAGAAATAGTCTTCTTTAACTAACTTTAGATAGTTATTCTTCGTATAAGGCCTCGTTAATCGCTATATTTTAGCTACGATTTTCTATTTTATTTTCTTACTAGGTTTAAGATATATTTTATAAATTCTCTCGTCTTAGCGCCTTATACGCCGAATTACCGTATAGAATATTTTCTAGATATTAACGAAGTCTAGTACTTCTACGTCTTTTTTTAGCTTTACGTTTTAAGCTTTTAGCTTCTAGCTCTAGCTCTAGCTCTTCTAACTCTAGCTTCTAGCTCTAGCTCTATTCTCTAATATCTAGCTTATTCGTTCTACGGTAGCGAGGTATTTTATACATTTCTCTTTCGAGAAACTAACTTTTTTCGTACTCTAGTTAATTTATAGCTCGTATATCTTAAGCTATAGTATTCTAAGAATAATATCGTATTCCGAGATCGTTATAAGGTCTAGATTAATATATTTCTTATAATTATCGATAGAAATAGAGATCGTGCCGATCTCTAAGCGGATTTATTTCTATTTAGCCGGTAATCTATCTATAATAACTAGTAAGTAAGGGTAGTTCTTTATTTAGTAGTATATATATAGCTTAGTAATATAGACGAGATAAATAAAATTTCCTTACGCGCTACTATCGATTATAGCTATTATACGATAGTTACTAATACGTACTAGTATATATAGTAAGTTTATAAATTCTATTTTGTTAGGTATTTTTCCGTTCGATAAGCTAGTAATCTAGTTAAGAAACCTAGTAAATAGCCCCTTCTAGAGTCTCTAGCTAGAAAGACCGTCTAGTTTTTCGACCGAAAGGCGTTAAGAAACCCGTATAGACGTAGTTCTTAAGATCTTCGTATCTAATTACGCGGAAAGAGACTACTATTTAATAATTAAAAGATGTTATCGTAGAAGTAGAAGTTCTATTTCTCTACGTAGAGAAGAATTTTCTTCTATTATATCTACTACTACTTTATAATTCTTCGTCGGTAATAGACTATTTCGTTATAAACTTAGTATTATATCGTAGAGCGCTTATACTTAAGTAAAAGAGTCTATTAAATAGTATCTTCTTAGAGTATTACTATTCCGTACATTTCTAGCGTTCTTACTATATTTCTTAGATATATTTTATTCTCTCGCTATTACGCGTCTCGCGCTTCGTTTTATAACTAGCTAGTAATTTTCTCGGCGCTCTAGAGAGAGAGGTTCTATTTTCCCTATTAGTTTTTATAGTAAGTACGAAACTATATAATTCTCTTCTCAACTCGATATTATTTTGTGGGTATGTCTATTTATACCGTAGAGATCTAGATAGTTATAGACGTAGATTCGTTAGTACGCCTTATTTCTTCGTATTAGTTTAGATACTTCTTAATTCTAGTTAGAGTGGCTTCGTCCTACTAGCGCTCTACTTTATCTTTACTAGATTCGAGCGTGTAAACGCGAAAACTTTCTTCGCTATTAAGAATTTTCTTATCGTCTATTAGATTCTCGTCGAACTCTTAGATTTCTTTCTACGTAGAAGTACGTAGAGCGGTATAAACGTATCGAGACTTCTTAGAGTACTAGTCTACGCTCTACTTCTTACTCTTATAGATTAAATAGCGGTCGTCGTAATAGACTATTTAGCTTATAGCTACGTAGTTAACTTTTTTAATAGCCGTTAAAGCGACTTTTCTAGAATTCTCTTTCTTATCGATAGTCGCGGTTTTTCTACGTGGTTTTTTAGTATACTTAGAGGGGTGTCCCTTATACTACTTAGCGCTATAGTGTTACGCTTAGACTCAGGAAGGGGGAAGAGGCAGAGACGTCGGGGAAGGTATAGCGCGTTAAGGGGTCACTACCGCTATCTGGGATGTTACTGGACGCTGTGTTCAGAGGATAGTAGCCGTAGTCAGGCAGGGAAGGTAACAGGAGGGGTGCAAGGCAATAATTAAAATTAACCACGGAGGTCCTATCTACTATAACGAGTGTGGTCTATATACATAGAGTAATCAGTGTGATCAGTGTTGGTTACTTGTGGTGATCAAGGTGACTAGAGTGATCAGGATGACGAAAAGGGTTTAGTGGCTCGGGTCGGCAGGTTCGGGTGCGGCTAGGTCGGCCGGGTAGATCGTGCTGGGTTCGGGGGGTTGGTCACGTGGGCGGTAAGTCGTATAAGATTCTAACTTCCCCACTGCTGTTAAGCGTGTCGTAATATATAGTAGATATAAAGCCCCTTATTAAATCGAATTTATTACTAAGAGGTCTATTTACGCGTTTACTATTTATCTTTTTTCTTATTATCAAACTTTTTTTTTTCTTTATAGACCGCGTCGAGTTCTATAGCGTCGCCCCCGTTCTAAATGTAACGCGACTACTTTAAAAAGTTCTTTAGTCGATACGTTTTTTAGTCTTATTTATACTCGTTTCGAAGTTATTCTATTTTAAGAGCTAGCCGAATTATAGCTTTTAAAGTTTTAGTATTCTCGTAAAGCGCTATTATCTTTTTAATTTCATTCTTTAGCTCTTTATAGTATAAAGTTCTAAGCGTAAAATTCGAGTAACCTTTAGCTAGAAAAGCCGCGTTCTAGAACTTAGTCGTATAGTTCTAGACTAACTCTATCTATCTAATTTCTAAAAGCGTACGAGTAGCTTAACGCGCTTCGTCGAGACCGCTAAAGATTTATTTTAGAGCGGTTACGAAGTTTTAATAGTTTGTAAAGAGTCGCCTAGTAGTTTCGTTCTAGAGAAAAAAAAAGCCTACTTTAACGCTCTCTTTTAAATAGTCGAAACTACTATTCCGCCGCGTCTCTAAGATAGATACTAGCGTATAATATCTAGTTCTCTAGTCCTACGAACTATCTCTAGAAGAAATAAATATAGTCGTCGAGCTAGAATAGAAAGACTTATATCTTCTTCTAATTTCTATAGTATAGGTCGGGCTTAGATATCTTAACCTTAGTTACTAGAGACGTCTAGAGAGTCTAGACGACTTAGATTTAGAGAACTTCGTTCTACGTACGTAGCTCTTAGATCATTCTCTAAAGTTTCTTATTAGAAGAAATCGTATTCGCCTATTAGAGAGGCGGGGCCGTAGCTTTATTATCTACGTTATTTATACTAATCGTAGTATTAACTATAGTTAATATCTATTTTATTAGTAATTTCTATACTAGATAAATACTTCTTTCTTAATTAACTATCTTTTTTCTCTTATAAGAATAGTAGTTAAAGTATAACGGTAGACTTTTTCTACTAAGCTTTAAAGTTACTTAGTAGGTCAGATAAACCGTAGGATTTATCTTAAAGAGATAAAAGAGAGAGAATAATAATTAGACGAAAGAAGTATTACGTAATTATATAATATATAATAAGTCGATTACCTCTAACTAAGAAGTCTTAATTAGAACTTTAAGTTAACTACTAAGAATTAAGTATCTAGCTAACGAGTATATCTATATATCGTAGAAAAGCTAGTTATAATCTAGATTTATATAAGTTAGATCTAATAGGATTAAATCTATACGGGTTAAATCTATATAAATTTATAGTAAGGCGTATATAATCTAAGCGTCTAGGGCGTTCTTTCGACCTTTAAACGATCGTAATATCGTACTATACCTTATTCGTTTCTCTTCTTATTCGCTTTTCGACTTTCTACCTTCGTATACTACTTTAAAACGATTATACGTCTAGACTTTTAGTTCTTAGCCTAACTCTATAATTCTTTATCTCGTAGAAAATCTTCTAGTTCGTACTTTTTACTAGAGTTATTACGCTCTTATAGGCGTTCTTTTCGTACGGGCTTTAGCTATTACCTACTAGAGTTTTTATACGCGCCGTTATTCTGTATTCTCTAGATTTCTATACGAAATCTAGAACCGTATAGCTCTTTCGTCCGTAAGACTCTTAGTCTTTACGACGAGTTTTTCCGTACGGGCTTTTCGCTCTTAGAGTTATAAAGTTCGTGTTTTCTAGAGTTCGTAACATTAATCTAAATAATTAACTAAGAATAATTAATAGAAGCTAAAAATAAAAGAAGAAAAATCTATAATTCGTAGCGTTAAGACCTTTACTATTATAAATAAACTTATTCTACTACGCGTATTTACTATAGCACGAGAAACTCTTTAAATTTATTCGATACTTTATAATCTTCTCTTAAGATAATAGTAAAAGATAGAAGAAATAGAAAATAAATATTATATAGTCTATAAAGTTAATTCGCTTCTTTAATAAGATCTATTTAGTTTACTTACGCTTAAAAGATATAACGATATAATATTACGCTTGAACTCGAAAAGAAAAAAAAGGTAGAGACGTCGAAGAAGATATAGCGCGTTAAGAGTTTACTACCGCTATCTAAGATATTACTAGATACTATATTTAGAGAATAGTAGCCGTAGTTAGGTAGAAAAAATAACGGGAGAGGTATAAGATAATAATTAGAATTAACTATAGAGGTCCTATCTACTATAACGAGTATAGTCTATATATATAAAGTAATTAGTGTAATTAGTATTAGTCACTTATAGTGATTAAAGTAACTAGAGTGATTAGAATGACGAAAAGGGTTTAGTAGCTCGAATTAGTAGGTTTAGATGCGGCTAGATCGGCTAGATAAATCGTACTAGGTTTAAAGAATTAGTTACGTAGGTAGTAAGTCGTATAAGATTTTAACTTCTCTACTACTATTAAGCGTGTCGTAATACTATTTCTTCTCTAGACTACTTTCGGCCTGAAAGCTTTCGTGTAGGTTTTTATAAGACCTTATAGGTTCTTTTTACCGTTATTCTTCTTCTTTATACTAATTATATCGGGTAGTAGCGCTTATCGATACGCCTTAGCTTCTCGTATTCTTTAAAACGGGGCGGAGGCGTCTATTTATTATTAATTCTACTCTTCCCGTCCTTATTACCGTTACTTCGTTCTTCCTAATCGGCCTCGTTATTACGAGTGTGTAAAGCGTAGTCGTTATTATATTTTTAAGACGATAACTTCTTCGGCTAAGTGTAATCGTTTCCTTCTCTTTCTATACTTATACTAACTTTCTATAGTTCGTCAAGTAGATTAATAACGAAATCGTATTTAGGGTTAGTTAGAGAAGGTTCAACGTTAAATTAAGTAGAATAAGGCGGAAATCCTTCGTTTAACTCGTCGAAACGCATCTTCTTAGATTAAGATAATTTAGCTTCTTCGAATGTTATCTTTTCTAGATTTCCGGAGTAACGAGATGTTTAACCGAAAGCTAGCTACGATTAAAGTAGAGAAGGCTACTATCTTAGATCGAGGTTTAGCTAATTTAGAGGTAAACGATACGGCTATATCGTATACGTCGAGTAAGTCCGATAGTAACGTGGCTAGCGCCGATAGCGTAGTTTCTCGTTAGACTTCTATTAATCGGTTTTAGATGTCTTTAACCCCTTCTTCGGGTTTTACGTTATAAAAGAATATTCTAGGCTTAGACGGTCTAGGTTTTATCGGTAGAAGTCCTCGAGAAGTTCCAGGTAGTTAAGATTTAGTAAGAATTCTTAGATGTTTTCTAAGTTATCGTAATTCTTCTACTTAACGAGGTATTTAAGCTAACCGTTAGAGTTCTATTTACTATCTAGAATTTTTTCGACGTCTTATTCTTATACGTCTTCGGGCTAAATTTCTTCTTCGAGGTATTCTAGTATTTAGACGTTTTATAGTACTAGTTTAAAAAGCGCTACGTAAAAGACTAGGCTTCGACGTATATTTTTAGATAATTTAAGTTTATAAGTAATAGAAGAAAGTTTTTATTTAATTTCGAAGAAACCGATTTTTTTATAATCTAATTTAGGGCTCGGTCGTTTAGTTTTAAGGTTTTTAGTAAGTAGCTAGACTTTATCTTTCTTCTCTAGAGGCGGCGGCTTCTAGCGTCTTTAGTTATAGTATATGGTTATACGGTAGTTAATAAATTCTATATCTCGGGCTAGGCTTTAGTATAGTTCTTTTAGCTACTCTACCTAAAGTATCTTTTTTTATACGATGTTTTCTTATAAAATAGGTTCTCTATAGACTCGAGGTTCGAATCTAAAGTTAACGTAGAACGATATCTCTTAGATTATTTCCGCTAGTGTACTGTTATAAGCGAATTATACTAGAGATAGAAGTTCTACCTAGTTATTTTGTTAGTAATTTACGTAGCTTCGTAGGTATTTCTCTAAGATCTAGTTAAGTCGTTTCGTTTAGCCATTCGTCTAGAAGTAAAAGGTAGTAAATAGCTTATACTTCGTTCTTAACTTATTTATTAAGGTTTACTAGAATTAAGCGCGAAAGTAGGTGTCTTAGTCGAAGATAATTATTTCTAGTATTTCGTAGTTTGTAAAGATATATCGTAGAAAGATATAGACTAGCTCGAAAACTTCTAAGGCTTTCTTATAGAAAATAAAATACCTCTATTTAAATAGTCTATTAGTAATGACTAGAATTACGTCGTAGCGTATCCCTATAAGTAGTTCTTTAGATTTTAGTAGTTTAGTAATAAAGTCTAAGAAGATAGATTTTTAGGGTCGGTTAGAAGGTATAATCGGCTATAGCTTTTCGTAGGAAGCGTATCGTACTACTTTATTTTAGACGTAGTTCTCGTAATTAACGAGGTACTATCGTACTTATTTTCTAAAGTACGATATATAGAATACTCTTTCGATCCTCTCTATTATAGAATTAATATCTTTATAGCCGTATACTAGAACAGTATAGATTTTCTTAATAAGCTATCGTCGAAGTCGTTAGAGAACGTAGACTAGTCCTTTAAAAAGAATTATTTCTTCTAGGCTTAATATAAGATTAGAATCTTCTTTTAGATAATCGTAAATTTATTTTAACAGTTACTATACTATAGTATCGTTTTCGTAGATTACCCGAATATATTCTTTCTATATTAAAAGTAAGAGATTATTTTCTTAAGAGTTCTTATTTTCTTATATATCTAGGTTTTCGAAGAGGGCCTTCTAGAAGTTATTTTTTAGGGTTTTATTTCTAGGGTTTTCTTCTTAGGCTAGTTATACTTCTAGAGTATTTATCTTCGAGGATTCTTTCTAAAAGGATTATATTTCTAGATTTATTTCTCTAGAAGGAGTTAATTTTTAGAAGTTCGGTACTTCTAAGAAACTAGATCTAAGAAGTATTATATTTCTAGAAACGAGTTTTTAGAGGTTCGTAGATTCTAAGAATCTTCGAGGCCTAAAAGGTTTTTTCTAGAATTAGAAGCCCCTTACTTAGCTTCGAGTAACCGGGGCTAGAAGGCGGATTACTATAAGTTTTAGTTAAGGTCGATTAAGTTTAATATCTTCTTTCTTATTTTATTCTAGAAGCGCTGGAAAGAGTTCTAGTCGGTTAAGTATATAGTCGCATCGTCGGCTAAGTATATTAGTCTTTCTATTCTCAGTTTCTTTCCGGTATACTATCTTAAAATTAAAGAAAGCGAGTTATTCTATCTACTAGACTTATCGCTAATTAAGAATTTTAGTTGTTATAAAGGCGTCTAGGTTTTAGTAATTCGAGTATACGATAATTTCGAAGTTTACTTCTTCTAGATAATATCGCTATTTTTTAAAAGCTATAACGATAGCTAATAGTTCTTTATCGTAAATATCGTAGTTAAGTTTCGTAGGTAATATCTTTCTAGAGTAGAAGGCTATAGAATATAGCCGTCTTTAGTTATTTAGCTGATTAAGATATGCCCCTATAATATAGTCTAAGACGTCGATTTCTAGATAGATAGATTTATTCGAGTCGAAAAGAGCTAGAATAAGTACTTTCGTGAAGGCTTTCTTAAGTAGGTCGAAAGCTTTCTATTATATATTCTACTAGTCGAAGCGGATATCTTTTTAAATTAGTCGAGTTAGAGGTTCCGCTAGCTTAGCGTAGTCTTTAATAAATCGTCGGTAGAAGTTAGTAAAATCTAAAAAGAATTAGACTTCTCGAAGGTTCTTAAATATAGGCTAACTAAGAATGAATTCTACTTTTTTAGAGTCTATTACGACTTTTCCGAGTCGGATAATAAATTCTAAAAATTCTACCTCTTAGGCGTAAAAGACGTATTTCTTAGGCTTAACTTATAGTCTTTTTTTTTATAATTTTTTTAGTATCTTTACTACGTATTTCTAATATTTCTCTAGAGTTTTAGAGTAGATTAGAATATCGTCTAGATATACTATATAGAAGACGTCTAGATATTCTCGAAGAGTATCGTTAATTATAGCTTAGAAGATTACGAGGGCGTTAATAAGTTCGAAAGATATAACGAGGTATTTAAATAGTTTAAAGCGACTTTACTAGGCGGTCTTCTACTCTTCGTCTTCTTTAATTTTAATTAAGTGGTAGCCGTCTCAGAGGTCGAGCTTAATAAAATACTTAGTCTTTCGTAGTCGATCTCGTAGTTCGTTAATTCTAGGTAAGAGATAGCGGTTCTTAATAGTAATATCGTTTAAAATTCGATAGTCTATATATAGTTATAGCTTTTCTCTAGGTTTTAGTACGAACAGAATAGAGAAGGCTACTAATAACTAAAATAGTCGAATATATTCTTTTCGTAAGTAGGTCTCGATATATTTCTTAAGCACTTATAGTTCTTTTTTAGAGAGGGAGTATAAGAGGTCGAACTTAGATAATATCTCTAATATTAGAGGTATTTTATAGTCCTATAGTTAGTATTCTAGTAGAGCGTCTTTCTATTTCTTTATAAAGATATCAAATTTTTTATATTATAGAGATACGTTATCTAGAGAGTTTTTTATATTAGTAGTATTAACTTATCGTAGGTCGTATATTATACGTTCTTAAGGTTCTTAGGGTTTCTAGAGTCTGTAGGTTCGTTTTCTAGGAAGATAGACGATTTTATAGACCTATCGAACCTCTAGAGGTTACTAAGTCTTAATTTTAATTTCTTAGAGAGTAGTACGTATCTAGAAAATTTCGGTAGAGATACTTTTCTTTACTTTTTTTCTAAGAGCCTTTTTAGAGATCTTATTAACTTATACTAGCTTACTTTAAATTACTTAGAGTTGTACTAACGCTACTATAATACTAAATAGCTACTACGCCTCGTTCTTTTCTCTAGACCTAAATTTTACTTCTTCAGATTTCTAGTCGATATATAGTTTCTACTTTCGGAGTTAGAAGCGTTCTAGAATAATATCATATCTAAGAGTTTTTATAATATCTAAGTATATTCTTTCTCAGTATTTTTCTCTAGCTAGTATAAGTTCTTAGATTTCTATAAGTATTAACCCTTCTCTATATATACTAGATAAACTATTTACGGTAATAAGTTCGTAGAGGTGTTCCTTTTCTCGAAACTTAATATTATATTTTTTTACGAAGCGGGGGTTAATATAATTACCTTCGTTAGTTAAGTCGATTAGGACGCGGGCTTAGCGTTTATTAGCGAGTATATTAATAATAAGATACTCGATATACTCGACTAGAAGTTCTTCGTCGTCTATAGTATACGTATAAAAGAGTTTTTCTTTAGTATTACCGGTCGTTATTATAGTTATTTAAAGGGGCGCTAGGGGCTACGCCTCCACTTATCTCTAGATTAGAGGCTTTTTTAGTTTTTTACCTCTAGCTAGTATCTATAGATCTTCTTTAGTTTACGGTAACTTTTATATTCGTTGTTAGTATAATCGGTCTAATACTACTTATCGTAGGATTTCTCTACTTTCGTTACTTATATAGCTAAGGTTTAGTATATTATCTTATAACCGTTCTTATATTAGTAGACGTAGTATTTCTTCTTACCGTAGCGAAGATATAGGTCTTTCTTATAACGTCGGTCTTTTTCTTCTTAGAATAGAGGCCCGTTACGTCTAACGCTATCGAGGTTTATAGGTTCGCTAGAGCTCGTTATATTCTAGATTTAGTTAGAGTTAGCTATAGAGCGGTTTAACTAGATTACTTTCTTACAACGGTCGTATAGCCGAGTATTAAGTTAGATAGTAATACGAACTACCTTCTAGTATAACTTAGATAGCTTAGTTCTAGCGAACTTATCTTTAATATAGTTCTTTAGTCCCTCGTAATATAATATTTTAAGGACGTTATCGGGCTATTAGAGTCGGGAGATATAGAGTCGAAACTAGATAGTATAGATTACGATAGAGCTAGTTTATTTAAGGGTCTAAATTCGATAGATTATATCTTAATATTAGTTCTTATCTTCGAAGGTCTCTCGAAGTACTTTAGCGAAGTTATCGTAGTTATAGAACAGTTCTATAGTTTTCTTATATTAGTCCGATTTATTAAAGTCTTCTTAGTAGGGTTTAAACTAATGGGTAGCATTACTATAAAGATACGATTCGATAAAGAAGATTTTTTAAAAGTTATCTTAGAAGACTATCTCGAATAGATAAAAGTAGGTTTATAATTATCGTAGAAATTCGTTTAATTTTTCTTTAGTCCTATCGAAGATGTCTAGTTCCTTAACCTTAAATTTTAGATTAGAGGTTTAGGTCGGGGCCGGCTTAATAGGTAGCGTAGGTTTTAGAATTCTTATAGTGTGGTTAACCGTAAAGGCTTATCTCCTAATAAAGTATTCTAGAAGAACGTATATATAGTCTTTTAATATATTTAGAAGTAGTCGTAGTCTACTAATATTATAAGAAAGAAATGCGATTCCTAATACGTAGACTTTCGAGATAAGTATATATGTCTCTATATTAAAATTTTTAGAGATGTTAGATTAGATATTACGTACTTAGTCCTCCGCGTCTAGAAGAAAAGTACGAATTTCGGCCTAGGTTATTATAATTAGTACTATAGTAATCTTACCTTCGATACCTATAAGATAGTAGTTAAAGTATTACGCTTAGACTCGAGAAGAGAGAAGAGATAGAGACGTTAAGAAAGATATAGCGCGTTAAAAGTTTATTACTACTATCTAAGATGTTACTAGATACTATATTTAGAGAATAGTAGCCGTAGTTAAGTAGAAAAAGTAACGAAAGAGGTGTAAAGTAATAATTAAAATTAACCACGAAGGTTCTATCTACTATAATAAGTATAGTCTATATATATAGAGTAATTAGTATAATTAGTATTAGTTACTTATAGTAATTAAGATAACCAGAGTAATTAGAATGACGAAAAAAATTTAGTAGCTCGGATCGGTAGGTTCGAGTACGGCTAGGTCGGCTAGATAGATCGTATTAGATTTAGAAGGTTAGTTACGTAGGTAGTAAGTCGTATAAGATTCTAACTTTTCTACTACTATTAAGCGTGTCGTAATATTACTCAGATCTTACGCTTAGAACTCTATACTATAAAGAGCTAAAGAATAAAATTAAAAAGATAATAGCGCTTTATAAAAATATTAAAACTCTAGAAGCTATAATTCGACTAGCTCTTAAAATAGAATAACTCTAAAACGAGTATAAATAAAACTAAAAAACGTATTAACTAAAGAACTTTCTAAAGTAGTCGCGCTATATCTAGAACGAGAACGACGCTATAAAACTTAACGCGGCCTATAAAGAGAAAGAGAAGTTCGATAATAAGAAAAAAAATAAATAGTAAACGCGTAAATAAACCTCTTAGTAATAAACCTAGTTCGATAAGAGACTCTATATCTACTATAGCGCTAAGTAGTATAAGAAACACCTCTCTAAGTATATTAAAAAACCGCGTAGAAAAACCGCAACTATCGATAAGAAAGAGAATTCTAGAAAAGTCGCTTTAGCGACTACTAAAGAAGTTAGCTATATAGCTATAAGCTAAATAGTCTATTACGATAACTACTATTTAATCTACGAGAGCGAAAAGTAGGGCGTAGACTAGTACTCTAAAAAGTTCTAACGCGTTTATACCGCCCTACGTACTTCTACATAGAAAGAAATCTAAGAGTTTAGCGAGAATCTAATAGACGATAAAAAAATTCTTAATAG
Source organism: Lasiodiplodia sp. COLG20 (assembly GCA_009801085.1). NCBI lineage: Eukaryota > Fungi > Ascomycota > Dothideomycetes > Botryosphaeriales > Botryosphaeriaceae > Lasiodiplodia > Lasiodiplodia sp. COLG20. The sequence goes on from VNWV01000046.1 coordinate 57,563, forward strand.
CGAAGAAAGTTTTCGCGTTTATACGCCTAAACCTAGTAAAGATAAAATAGAGTACTAATAGAACGAAGCTACTTTAACTAGAATTAAGAAGTATCTAAACTAATACGAAGAAATAAAACGTACTAACGAATCTACGTCTATAACTATCTAGGTTTCTACGATATAAATAGACATATCTACGAAATAATACCGGGTTAAAAAGAAAATTATATAGTTCTATACTTACTATAAAAACTAATAGAAAAAATAGAATCTCTTTCTCTAGAGCGCTGAGAAAATTACTAGCTAGTTATAGAACGAAGCGCGAGGCGTATAATAGTAAAAGAATAAAATACATCTAAAAAATATAGTAAGAACGCTAGAAATATACGAAATAGTAATACTCTAAGAAGATACTATTTAATAGACTCTCTTATCTAAGTATAAGCGCTCTACGATATAATACTAAATTCGTAATAGAATAGTCTACTACTAACGAAGAATTATAAAGTAGTAGTAGATATAATAAAAGAAGATTCTTCTCTACGTAAAGAAATAGAACCTCTACTTCTACGATAATATCTTCTAATTATCGGGTAGTAGTTTCTTTTCGCGTAATTAGATACGAAGATCTTAAGAACTACGTCTATACGGGCTTCTTAATACTCTTTAGTCGGAAAACTAGACGGTCTTTCTAGCTAGAGACTCTAGAAGGGGCCGTCTACTAGGTCTCTTAACTAAATTACTAGCTTATCGAACGAAAAAATACCTAATAAAATAGAACTTATGGACTTACTATATATATTAGTACGTATTAATAACTATCGTATAATAGCTATAATCGATAGTAGCGTGTAAAAGAACTTTATCTATTCTATCTATATTACTAAGCTATACATATATTACTAAATAAAGAACTACCCTTACTTACTAGTTACTATAAATAGATTACCGACTAAATAGAGATAAATCCGTTTAGAGACCAACACGATCCCTATTTTCATCAATAATTATAAGAAATATATTAATCTAGACCTTATAACGATTTTAAAATATAATATTATTCTTAAAATACTATAGCTTAAGATATACGAGTTATAAATTAGCTAAAGTACGAAAAAAGTTAGTTTCCTAAAAGAGAAATATATAAAATACCTCGCTACTATAGAACGAATAAGTTAGACGTTAAAGAATAAAGCTAAAGCTAGAAACTAGAGCTAAAAGAGCTAGAGCTAGAGCTAGAAGCTAAAAGTCTAGAACGTAAAGCTAGAAAAAGACGTAGAAGTACTAGACTTCGTTAATATCTAAAAAATATTCTATACGGTAATCCGGCGCATAAGACGCCGAGGCGAGAGGATTTATAAAATATACCTTAAACCTAGTAAGAAAATAAAATAGAAAATCGTAGCTAAAATATAGTAACTAACGAAACCTTATACGAAGAATAACTATCTAAAGTTAGTTAGAGAAGACTACTCCTAGAAAATATACGCTAGATACGACGAAAGACCCGTTAAGAAAACTATCTAGCTAGATAGAGAATATATCGTAAGTAATATCTAAAAGAAAGTAGATAATCTTAAGAAAAAAAAAGCTCTAATACTAGAACTAAAAATGATATCTCTATAGTTTTAGAAATAGTAGCCGGTATTCTAGAAAAGAGAAAAAGAATAATTACTAAAATACTAACTATAGAATTATAAGATACCTCTTATTCTAGAAACGTAGTCCGCGTTTAAGCTAATCTACTTTCTCTTATAGAAGAAAAGTAAGACTTTAAAAGAATACATTGATAAGAATATTAAACGAGATTATATATGGCCTTTATTATTACCGGCCGAATACCCTATTCTATTCGTTTTAAAGAAAAACGATAAGCTCCGCCTTTATATTAATTATAAATAGCTAAACGATATTATAGTAAAAAACTATTATCTATTACCTCGTATTAACGAGCTATAGAATAAGATCTAAAAGACGAAGTTCTTTATTAAATTCGACCTTAGAGACGGCTATTACCTCGTATAAATTAAAGAAGAAGAAGAATAGAAGATAGCGTTCTAAATACGTTACGGTTACTTTAAGTATACGGTTATACTGTTTAGACTTACTAACGCCCCGGCGATATTCTAAAGTCTAGTTAATAACGTATTACGTTCGTATTTAGATATATTTTATATAGCGTATCTAGATAACATCTTAATCTACTTAAAAACCCTCGAAGAATATACGAAATATATTAAGAAGATTCTAAACGCACTCTAAAAATAAGAACTATCTATCGTATCTAAAAAATACGAATAGTACTTCTAAAAAGTAAAATATCTAGAATTTATTATTACTCTAGACTACATTAGTATAAACGAAGCTAAATTAGACGTAATTAGAGACTAGCCTATACTAAAAACCGTTAAGAAAGTATAATTCTTTCTTAATTTCGCTAACTTTTACCGTAAATTTATTAATAAATACGTGGTAGTATACGAGCTACTTACCCGTCTAACTTAAAAAGAATAGAAGTTTAAATAGAAAGAGAAGTAATAGCGAGTATTTAACTCGCTAAAATAAATATTCTATAAAGCCTTTATTCTCGAAATTTATAACCCTAAGCTTTCTATCGTCATAAAAACCGACGTATTAGACTACGCCATCGGCGCCTATATTAGTTAGCTAGACGAATAAGAACGACTATACCCGATCGCGTACTACTTAAGAAAAATAATACTTCTAAAGCTTAACTATAACGTCTACGATAAGAAACTCTTAGCTATTATTACGGTATTTAAAAAATAAAGATACTATTTAGAAGGCGTAAAACACTAGATATTAGTATACTACGACTATAAGAACCTTACGTATTTTACTACTATAAAGAAACTAACTAGAAGATAAATTAAATAGACTAAAGAATTAGTATTATACGATATAAAGATTACCTATAAAAAGAGATTTAAAAACGCTCACGTAGACGCGCTAAATAAAAGAGCCGATTATATAAAAGAAAAGCTAGAACTACAGCCTATAATACTTAAATAGTAGAAAGACGAAACTCTTATACCCGCTAGAGTATACGTATCTATATTTAGAATCGCCTAATTATAGCTTAAGAGAAACTTAAAAACTAATCTATCGCTTACTTCGATTAGACTACTAGCGTTAGTAATACGCCTAGAAGATAACGCCTAGACGTAAAAAATTCGAGAAGTCTACACCTACGATATAATAGTCTAGAAACTTAAAAAGATAGAAAATAACTTCTAAATTATACGAGACGTAGAAGATATAATTCTATATCTAGAATTAATCTACGTCTTAATAAAACTTTAAGAGAAACTCGTTAGAGATATCTACGAAGTACTAGTATACGGTTACTAAGAAATAAAAAAGACGATAGAGCGAATAACTAAAAACTACTACTTTTAAGACTTAAGAAGAATAATTTAGAAGGTAATCTCGTAATACGACTTATATATTTAAAGTAAGACCGTAAGATATATACTCTACGAACTACTCTAGCTAATCGTAGTTCTAAAGAGATTCTAGTAATTAATCTCGCTAGACTTTATTACGAATCTATTCGAGTTAGTCGAACTCTTAACTAACGTTAAGTACGACTCGATTCTAGTTATAGTCGATAGACTTACTAAGTACGCGTATTATCTACCATATCTTAAATCGATAAACGCGAAAAAACTAGCCTACATATTTCTTAAAATAATTCTAGATAATTATAGGCTACTAGAAGAGCTCGTATTAGATAGAGATTAGTTATTTACATTTTAATTCTAGTAGAGCCTTACTTAATAGCTTAGAGTTAAGTATAAACTCTCGATAACGGTATACTCTTAAACGAATAGATAGACTAAGCGTATAAACTAAACGCTAGAGTAGTATCTACGCTATTATCTTAACTATATCTAAGATAATTAAATTATATTATTACTATTAGTATAATTCGCGTATAATAGCTTAAAGGCGTTAGCTACCTAGAAGTCTCCGTTCTACGCTAATTATAGACGCGAGCTAATAGCTTATAGAGAAGAAATTCTAAGCGAATTATTAGCCTAGAAAGAAATTCTTAAGGCGAACTAGCTAAAGAAACTCTATAAATAGCTTAGTCTCGATATTAAATTTAACGAATATTTAATATTCTACTACTATAATAGACGGTATTAGGAGGCACTAAAGCTAAAAAGAGAGAATAAAGTTTATCTTCTTAAAAGAAACATCAAAACTCGACGACTAAATAGTAAATTAGACTTTAAGAAAATCGAATCATTCGAGATTAAAAAAAAGTTAGACGAAGTTATATACCGCCTTAAGCTATCTAGTACCATACGAATAAATCTAGTATTCTACGTAGAACTACTTAAATTAGCCCTAGAAAACGCTACTCTAGTAGAATAAACCGAAGAAATAACTCTAGAAAATCTAGACGCTGATAAAAATAAAGATTAGATCGTAGAAAAAATTCTTAATAATAGCTACTATAACGGTTAATTCGGATATCTTATTAAGTAGAAAGAAGACTAGAATAATATCTAGAAACCGCTAGAAAACTACGAAGACTATAAAGATCTTATTAAAGACTTCTATCGTTAAAATCTAAATCGATCTAAACTAGAGACGCGTTAATTACGAGAATATCTAAGAATTCGAAATTAAAATCCGGAGTCTAACGCGCCTAATTAACTAATTCGAAACCCTCTAGCGGCGTAGCACTAGAACTAGCTCTAGAAGACCTAACCGCCTAGATAGAACTCGTAAAGATATTAGCTAAGAACTCGCTACGTAAACGTTTTAGCGACTACCTCTTCTTAGTATTTTTAAGATTAACGAAATTTCTAGCCTTCTAAATAGACTTTAAGCGATTTAACTTCTCTAGCTTCTCTATAGTCTTAGTCTTAGAAGAAAGTATTAAGACCGCCTAACGATAAAGTAACGAACGCTACTTCTTTACGCGGTCTAGACGAGCTATAAAAGTATAAAGCTTTTAACGTATCTTCTTCTCGGTCTAATTAGCCTTTAGAAGAGTCTAGTGAAGGTAAATAACTAAATAGAAAGTTAGCTATAGTAAAGATAAAAAAATAAGAAATAGATAATTAGAATAGTCTAAACTACTAGTATTATACGTGGACTTATTCTACTACGTACACTCGCTATAACGAGAATAAACCCTATCTATCTTATAGAGAATAAAGAAAGAATTACTCTTATTCTTTTTAACGTTTAGAAGTAAGTAAGAGAAATAAAAAAGCGGTATTATAGTATTATTACGATCGATCTCATCTTCTAAAATAAGATACTTAGCTTATTACTAAAATCGCTTACGCTTACGTATTACGACACGCTTAATAGTAGTAGAAAAGTTAGAATCTTATACGACTTACTACCTACGTAACTAACCCCCTAAACCTAGTACGATTTACCCGACCGATCTAGCCGTACCTAAACCTATCGATCCGAGCTACTAAACCCTTTTCGTCATCCTAATCACTCTAGTTATCTTAGTCACCATAAATAACTAATACTAATTATACTAATTACTCTATATATATAGACCACACTTATTATAGTAGATAAAACCTTCGTAGTTAATTCTAATTATTATCTTATACCTCTCTTATTATCTTTTTTATCTAACTACGGCTACTATTCTTTAAGCGTAGTATCTAGTAATATTCTAAATAGCGATAGTAAACCTCTTAACGCTATATAACTACCTATACTCTTCATCTTACCCCCATTCTAATTCTAGCGTAACACTTTAACCACCCCTCTTATAGGCACCGAAGATAAGATCTCTAAAGAAAAAGTAACTATAATAACTTAGACTACGATCCACGCCTCTCTTTCTAATGCAAAGAAGCAGCTCTAAAATATCTATCTAATAATCTCTAGAAAACCTAATATAAAAACCCGTATAACTATATTAAAGACCTACGCCACTAGAATTATCTCTCTAATCTACGACGTTAGCCGACCTCGAATCCCTCTTAACGCCTTCGAGGACTATATTATAGTCCTACTAGAATACTTTATTAAAGAATAGGCCTTCTTAGTCAACTATACTACTAGACCCTAGAAGTAATCTTCCACTACGAAAACTACTCCCGCTCTACCTACCTCTATATAGGTATAAAACCTAAAGTTTAAAGTTAAGAAATCTAACGTTTTTGATAGTATCCGAGAAAAACTAAACGAATTTCTACGGTAATTACACACCTACTTTTACTTATTTAGTACGGCTTTCTAGAATAACATCTAAAAAATCTTCTTTACTAGGTTGTATCTTCGTAAAAGCGCCACTTAGTAGTTTAAACCATACTAGAACGACTTCGAAAAAATAGACTAGTACGAAGAGACTATATAACTTTTTTATAGCTATAGTAACTTTACTAAAACCCTCTAAGAAACGTTCGAGGATAAAAACTAATACTAAAATACGATATATTAAATCTAGACACTTAAATAAACCGAATCTACAATAATATATATAACCTAGTTTCGACTCTATATCTTACGACTATAATAGCCCGATAACGTCCTTAAAATACTATACTACAAGGGACTAAAAGACTATATTAAGAACGAATTTATTAGAACTAAGCTATCTAATTTATACTAGAAGATAGTTCGTATCGCTATCTAACTCGACACTCGGCTATATAACCGTCGTAGAGAAGCGACTCGGTCGAACCACTCTATAGCTAACTCTAACTAAACTTAGAATATAACGAGTTCTAGCGAACCTATAAACCTTAATAGCGTTAAACGCAACGGGCCTTTATTCTAAAAAGAAAAAGACCGACGCCGTAAAAAAAATCTATATTTCTATTATAGTAAGAAGAAATACTACGCCTACTAATATAAGAGCGGCTATAAGATAATACGCTAAACCTTAGCCACACAAATAATAAAAGTAGAGAAATTCTACGATAAGTAGTATTAAGCCGATTATACTAACGACAAATACGAAAGCCACCGTAAATTAAAAAAGACCTATAGATACTAGCTAGAGATAAAAAACTAAAAAAGCCTCTAATCTAGAGGTAGATAGAGGCGTAGCTTCTAGCGCCCCTTTAGATAACTATAATAACGACTGATAATACTAAAGAAAAACTCTCTTATACGTATACTACGGACGATAAAGAACTTCTAGCCGAGTATACTAAGTATCTTATTATTAATATACTCGCTAATAGACGCTAAACCTACGTTCTAATCGACTTAGCTAACGAAGATAATTATATTAACTCCCACTTCGTAGAAAAATATAACATCAAGTTCCAGAAAAAGAAACACCTTTACGAACTTATTACTATAGATAGTTTACCTAGTATATATAGAGAAGGGTTAATACTTATAAAAATCTAAGAACTCGTACTAGCTAGAGAAAAACACCGAGAAAGAATATACTTAGATATTATAAAAACCTCCGAATATAATATTATTCTCAAACGCCCCTAGCTCCGAAAGTAGAAACTATATATCGACTAAAAATCTAGAGAAGTAAAATTTAGGTCTAGAGAAAAGGACGAGACGCGGTAGCTATTTAGTATTATAATAGCGTCGATACAACTCTAAGCAACCCGAAGTAAGCTAGTATAAGTTAATAAGATCTCTAAGAAGGTCCTTAAAAAAAAAATAAAGAAAGACATCTCTACTAAAATCTTCTAGATATACACTACCCCCTAAGAAATTAAAATTAAGACTTAGTAACCTCTAGAGGTTTAATAGACCTGTAAAATCGTCTACCTTTCTAGAAAACGAATCTATAGACTCTAGAAACCCTAAAAACCCCAAGAACGCATAAAATACGACCTACGATAAGTTAATACTATTAATATAGAAAACCCTCTAGATAACGTACCCCTATAATATAGGAAATTCGATATCTTTACGAAGAAATAGAAAGACGCTCTACTAGAATACTAACTATAGAACTATAAAATACCCCTAATACCAAAAATATTATCTAAATTTAGCCCCTTATACTTTCTTTCAAAAAAAGAACTATAGACGCTTAAGAAATACATCGAGACCTACTTATAAAAAGAATATATTCGACTATTCTAGTTATTAGTAGCCTTTCCTATCCTATTCGTACTAAAACCTAGAGAAAAGCTACGACTATACGTAGACTACCGAGTTCTAAACAACATCACTATTAAGAATCGCTATTTCTTACCTAGAATCGACGAACTACGAGACCGACTAAGAAAGACTAAGTATTTTACTAAGCTCGACCTCTAAGACGGCTACTACTTAATTAGAATTAAAGAAGACGAAGAGTAGAAAACCATTTAGTAAAACTACTTCGAACTATTTAAATACCTCGTTATATCTTTCGAACTTACTAACGCCCCCGTAACCTTCTAAGCTATAATTAACGATATTCTTTAAGAATATCTAGACGTCTTCTATATAGTATATCTAGACGATATTCTAATCTACTTCGAAACTCTAGAGAAATATTAAAAACACGTAGTAAAGATACTAAAGAAATTATAAAAAAAAAGACTATAAGTTAAGCCTAAGAAATACACCTTCTACGCCTAAGAGATAGAATTTCTAGAATTTATTATCTAATCTAAAAAAGTCGTAATAGACTCTAAAAAAGTAGAATCTATTCTCAGTTAGCCTATATCTAAGAATCTTCGAGAAGTCTAATTCTTCTTAGGCTTTACTAACTTCTACCAACGGTTTATTAAAGACTATACTAAGCTAGCGAAACCTCTAACTCGACTAATCTAAAAAGATACCCGCTTCGACTAGTAAAATATATAATAGAAAGCCTTCGATCTACTTAAGAAAGCCTTTATAAAAGCATCTATTCTAGCTCTTTTCGATCTAAATAAACCTATCTACCTAGAAACCGACGCCTTAAACTATACTATAGAGGTATATCTTAGCTAGCTAGATAACTAAGAACGACTACACCCCGTAGTCTTTTACTCTAGAAAGATATTACCTATAAAACTTAACTACGATATCTACGATAAAAAACTATTAGCTATCGTTATAGCCTTTAAAGAATGGCGATATTATCTAGAAGAAGTAAACTTTAAAATTACCATATACTCGGATTACTAAAACCTAGACGCTTTTATAATAACTAAAATCCTCAATCGGCGATAAGTTTAGTAGGCGGAACAACTCGCTTTCTTTAATTTTAAGATAGTATACTAAAAAGAAACTAAGAACGAAAAGGCTAATATATTTAGTCGATAATACGACTATATACTTAACCAACTAAAACTCTTCCTAGCACTTCTAGAATAAAATAAGAAAGAAGATATTAAACTTAACCGACCTTAACTAGAACTTATAGTAATCTACCTCTTAGTTCTAGTTACTCGAAGCTAAGTAAGAGGCTTCTAATTCTAAGAAGAACCTTCTAAGTCTCGAAGATTTCTAGAATCTACGAACCCTTAGAAACTCGTTTCTAGAAATATAATACTTTCTAGATCTAGTTCCTCAAAAGCATCGAACTTCTAGAAATCGACCCCTCCTAGAGAAACCAATCTAGAAATATAATTCTCCTAGAAAGAACCCTTAGAAATAAACACTCTAAGAGTATAACTAGTCTAAGAAGAAAACCCTAGAAATAGAACCCTAGAAAATAACTTCTAGAAGGCCCCCTCCGAAAACCTAGATATATAAGAAAATAAAAATCTTTAAAAAAACGACCTCTTACTTTTAATATAGAAAGAGTACATTTAGGTAACCTACGAAAACGACACTATAATATAATAACTATTAAAATAAATTTATAATTACCTAGAAAAAGATTCCGACCTTATATTAAGCCTAAAAGAAATAATTCTTTTTAAAGAACTAGTCTACGTCTTCTAACGACTTTAACGATAGCTTATTAAGAAAATCTACGCTATTCTAGTACACGGCTATAGAGGCATTAATCCTATAATAGAGAGAATCGAAAGAGCATTCTATATACTATACCTTAGAAAATGAGTACGATAGTACCTCGCTAATTACAAAGACTACGCCCGAAATAAAGTAGTATAATATACCCCCTATAAAAAACTACAGCCGATTATATCTTTTAATTAACTCTAGAAATCTATCTTCTTAGACTTCATTACTAAACTACTAAAATCTAAAGAACTACTTACAAAAGTACGCTACGACGTAATTCTAGTTATCACCGATAGACTATCTAAATAGGAGTATTTTATTTCCTATAAAGAAGCCTTAAAAGTTCTCGAGCTAGTCTACATCTTTCTATAGTATATCTTTATAAACTACGAAATGCTAGAAATAATTATCTCCGACTAAGACATCCGCTTCTACGCTCGATTCTAGTAAACCTTAATAAATAAGTTAGAAACGAAGTATAAGCTATCTACCGTCTTTTACCTCTAGATAGACGGCTAAACGAAACGACTTAACTAGACTCTAGAGAAATACCTATAAAGCTACGTAAATTATTAATAAAATAACTAGGTAGAACTTCTATCTCTAATACAATTCGCTTATAATAACATACTAGCGGAAATAACCTAAGAGATACCGTTCTACGTTAACTTTAGATTCGAACTCTAAGCCTACGAAGAATCTATTCTATAAGAAAACATCGTATAAAAAAAGATACTCTAGATAAAGTAGCTAAAAGAACTATACTAAAGCCTAGTCTAAGATATAGAATTTATTAACTACCGTATAGCTATATACTATAACTAAAGGCGCTAGAAACTACCGCTTCTAGAGAAGAAAGATAAAGTTTAGCTACTTACTAGAAACCTTAAAATTAAACGACCGAGCCCTAAATTAGATTATAAAAAAATCGATTCCTTCGAAATTAAATAAAAACTTTTTTCTATTACTTATAAACTTAAATTACCTAAAAATATACGCTAAAGCCTAGTCTTCTACGTAGCGCTTCTTAAACCAGCACTACAAAACGCCCAAACACTAAAATACCTCGAAGAAGAAATTTAACCCGAAGACGTACAAGAATAGGACGTTAAAAAAATTCTAGATAGTAAATAGAACCCCGACGATTAGCTTAAATACCTTATTAAGTAGAAAAATTACGATAACTTAGAAAATACCTAGAAACTCTTACTAAATCTTAACTATTCGGGACTTCTCGAGAACTTCTACTAATAAAACCTAGACCGTTTAAGCCTAGAATATCCTTCTATAACGTAAAACCCGAAGAAAAGATTAGAGACATCTAAAACCGATTAATAGAAGTCTAACGAGAAACTACACCATCGGCGCCCGCTACGTTACTACTAAACCTACCCGACGTATATAATATAGCCGTATCGTCTACCTCTAAATTAGTTAAACTCTAACCTAAGGTAGTAGCCTTCTCTACTTTAATCGTAGTTAGCTTTCGGTTAAACATCTCGTTACTCCAAGAATCTAGAAAAAATAATATTCGAAGAAGCCGAATTATCTTAGCCTAAAAAGATACGTTTCGACGAGTTAAACGAAGAATTTCCATCTTATTCTATTTAATTTAACGTTAAACCTCCTCTAACTAACCCTAGATACGATCCCGTTGTTAATTTACCCGATAAACTATAGAAAGTCAGCCTAAGCATAAAAAGAGAAGAAAACGACTACACTTAGCCGGAGAAGTTATCGTCTTAAAAATATAACGACGACTACGCTTCACACACTCGTAATAACGAGGCCGATCGAAAAGAACGAAGCAACGATAATAAAGACGGAAAAAGTAGAATTAATAACGAATAGACGCCTCTACCCTATTCTAAAAGATACGAGAAGCTAAGACGTACCGATAAGCGCTACTACCCAATATAATTAGTATAAAGAAGAAGAATAACGGTAAAGAGAATCTATAAGGTCTTATAAGAACCTATACGAAAGCTTTCGAACCGAAAGTAGTCTAGAGAAAAAATAGTATTACGACACACTTAATAGTAGTAAAAAAGTTAAGATTTTATACGACTTACCACCTACGTAACTAATCCCCCGAACCTAGTACGATCTACCTAGCCAACCTAACCGCACCCGAACCTATCGACTTGAGCTACTAAATCCTTTTCGTCATTCTGATTACTCTAGTTACCTTGGTTACTATAAGTAACTAATACTAATTATACTAATTACTCTATATATATAGACCACACTCGTTATAGTAGATAAAACCTTTATAGTTAATTTTAATTATTACCTTATACTCTTTTTATTATTTTTCCTACCTAACTATAGCTACTATTCTCTAAGCGTAATATCTAGTAACATTCTAAATAGTAGTAGTAAACCCCTTAACGCTACACGACTATCTATACTCTTTACCTTACCCCTATTCTAGTTCTAGTATAACATTACGGGACTCCGAGGACATCGCGAAAAAAGAGAACTTATTAATAAAAGAGAAAAGAAAAAATAAGAAAATAGTCGCGATATATATCGTAGAAACTTAAAAGAATCTTCGGGCTAAAGATCTCTAAGAGAAAGAGTAATATTATAAACTTTAGAAAATACGGACTTTATAACTCTAAAAGCAAAAAGCCCGTACGGAAGAACTCGTCGTAAAGACTAAAAGTCTTACGGGCGAAAGAGCCGTACGGTTCTAGATCTCGCACGAGAATTTAGAGAATATAGAATAACGACGCGTATAAAAACTTTAGTAGGTAATAGCTAAAGCCCGTATAGAAAAAACGTCTATAAGAACGTAATAACTCTAGTAAAAAGTACAAACTAGAAGATTTTCTACGAAATAAAAGACTATAGAGTTAGACTAAGAACTAAAGATCTAGATATATAATCGTTCTAAAGTAGTATACGAAGATAGAAAGCTAAAAAGTAGATAAGAAGAGAAACGAATAAGATATAGTACGATATTACGATCGTTTAAAGGTTAGAAAAACGTTCTAGACGCTTAGATTACGTACGCCCTACTATAGATCTATATAGATCTAACCCGTATAGATCTAATTCTATTAGATCTAACTTACATAGATCTAAATTATAACTAGCTTTTTTACGATATATAGATATACTCGTTAGCTAGATATTTAATTCTCTATAGTTAACTTAAAGTTCTAATTAAGACTTTTTAGTTAGAGGTAACCGACTTACTATATATCGTATAATTACGTAATATTCCCCTCGTTTAATTATTATTCTCCCTCTCTTATCTCTTTAAGGTAAACTCTACGGTTTACCCGATCTACTAAGTAACTCCGAAGCTTAGTAAAAGAAGTCTACCGTTATAATAACTAGCTTTTCTATAGTATATAGATATACTTTTTAGCTAGATACTTAATCTTTTATAGTTAATTTAAAGTTCTAATTAAAACTCTTTAGTTAGAGATAATCGACTTACTATATATTATATAATTACGTAATACTCTTTTATCTAATTATTATTCTTCTTCTCTTATCTCTTTAAAATAAATCTTACGATTTATTTAATCTACTAAATAACTTCGAAGCTTAGTAAAAAAAAGTCTACTATTATATTCGTTTTAAGAATTTCTTTTTAGACTAATAACTCGCTTAGAATTTCTTCTCTATAGACTATTAGCTCGCGCCTATAATTAGCGTAGAACGAAGATTTCTAGATAGCTAACATCTTTAAGCTATTATACGTAAATTATACTAGTAGTAGTAACGTAATCTAATTATTCTAAGTATAGTTAAGATAATAGCGTAGATACTATTCTAGCGTTTAGTTTATACGCTTAGTCTATTCGTTCGTTTAAGAATATATCGTTATTAAGAGTTTATATTTAGCTTTAAGCTATTAAGTAAGACTTTACTAAAATTAAAATATAAATAATTAATCTCTATCTAATACGAGCTCTTCTAGTAATTTATAGTTATTTAAAATTATTTTAAGAAATATATAGACTAGTTCTTTCGCGTTTATCGATTTAAAATATAGTAGATAGTATACGTACTTAGTAAGTCTATTAATAATAACTAGAATCGAGTCGTACTTAACGTTAGTTAAGAGTTTAACTAACTTAAATAGATTCGTAATAAAGTCTAACGAGATTAATTACTAGGATTTCTTTAGAGCTATAATTAGTTAAAATAGTTCGTAAAGTACGTATCTCGTAGTCTTACTTCTAATATATAAGTCGTATTATGAAACTATCTTTTAGACTATTCTTCTTAGACTCTAAAAGTAGTAATTTCTAGTTATTCGCTCTATCGTCTTTTTAATTTTTTAATAATCGTATACTAGTACTTTATAAATATCTTTAATAAGTTCTTCTCGAAGTTTTACTAAAACGTAGATTAATTTTAAATATAAAATTATATCTTCTACGTCGCGCGTAATTCGAGAGTCGTTTTTTACTTTTTTAAGTTTTTAAATTATTATATTATAGACGTAGACTTTTTAAATCTTTTACGTTTAGACGTTATCTTTTAGACGTATCGTCGACGCTAGTAGCTAAACTAAAATAAGCGATAGATCGGTTTCTAGATTTCTCTTAAGTTATAATTAAGCGATTTTAAATATAAATACGTATACTTTAGCGGATATAAGAGTCTCGTTTTTCTACTAGTTAAATATTATAGATTATAGTTTTAGCTTTTTTTCGATATAGTCGACTCTTTTACTTAGCGTATTTACGTAAGCGTTTTTTAATTTCTTTCTATAAATAATCTTTATATTATAAAACGCTAATTCTTTAGTCTATTTAACTTATCTTCTAGTTAGTTTTTTTATAGTAGTAAAGTACGTAAGATTCTTATAGTCGTAATATACTAATACTTAGTACTTCGCGTCCTCTAAATAGTATCTCTATTCTTTAAATACTATAACGATAGCTAAGAGTTTCTTATCGTAGACGTCGTAGTTAAGTTTTAGAAATATTATTTTTCTAGAGTAGTACGCGATTAAATAAAATCGTTCTTATTCGTTAGGCTAACTAAGATAGACTCTAATAGCGTAGTCTAATACGTTAGTTTCTATAACGATAGAGAGTTTAGAGTTATAAATTTTAAGAATAAATACTTCGTAGAATATTCGCTTTAACGAGTTAAACGCTCGTTATTACTCTTTACTCTATTTAAATTTATATTCTTTTCGCGTAAGTCTCGTAAGTAGCTCGTATACTATCGTATATTTATTAATAAATTTACGATAGAAGTTAGCGAAACTAAGAAAGAACTATACTTTCTTAATAGTTTTTAATATAGACTAGTTTTTAATTATATCTAGTTTAGCTTCGTCTATACTAATATAGTCTAAAATAATAATAAATTCTAAGTATTTTATCTTTTAAGAGTACTATTTATATTTTTTAGATACGATAAATAGTTTCTATTTTTAGAGTATATCTAGAATCTTTTTAATATATTTTGTATATTCTTCTAGAGTTTTCGAGTAGATTAGAATATCGTTTAGATAGACTATATAAAATATATCTAAATACGAACGTAAAACGTTATTAACTAAGCTCTAAAATATTATTAGAGCGTTAGTAAGCCCGAATAATATAATTATATATTTAAAATAACCGTATCGTATTTAAAACGCTATTTTCTATTCTTCTTCTTTCTTAATTCGTACGAAATAGTAGTCGTCTCTAAAATTAAACTTAATAAAGTATTTTATCTCTTAAATCTTATTTTATAGCTCGTCGATACGAAGTAATAGATATTAGTTTTTTATCGTAATATTATTTAATTATTTATAATTAATATAAAGACGAAGCTTATCGTTTTTCTTTAAAACGAATAGAATAGAATATTTAGTCGATAATAACGAAGACTATATATATTCTTATTTTACGTTCTTTTTAATATACTTTCTTAAAGTCTTACTTTTCTTTTATAAGAGAGAATAAATTAGCTTAAACGTAGACTACGTTTTTAAAATAAAAGATATCTCGTAATTCTATAGTTAATACTTTAATAACTATTTCTTTTCTCTTTTTTAGAATACTAGTTACTATTTCTAAAACTATAAAGATATCGTTTTAAGTTTCGATATTAAAGCTTTTTTTTCTTTAGAATTATCTATCTTCTTCTAGATATTACTTACGATATATTTTTTATCTAACTAAATAGTTTTCTTAACGAATCTTTCGTTATATCTAGCGTATATTCTCTAAAAATAGTTTTCTTTAACTAATTTTAGATAGTTATTCTTTATATAAAACTTCGTACTTAATCGCTATATCTTCGTCGCGATTCTACGTTCTATTTTTCTACTAGGTTTAAGATATATTTTATATACTTTTTCGTCTCGACGTCTTATATATTAGATTACTACGTAAAATATTTCTTAGATATCGACGAAATTTAATACTTTTACGTCTTTTTTTAGCTCTACGTTCTAGACTTCTAGCTTTTAACTCTAGCTTTAGCTTTTTTAGCTTTAGCTTTTAGCTCTAGCTCTATTCTTTAACGTCTAGCTTATTTATTTTACGGTAGCGAGGTATTTTACGTACTTTTCTTTCGAAAAGCTAACTTTTTTCGTACTTTAGTTAATTTATAGCTCGTATATCTTAAGCTATAGAATTCTAAAAATAATATCGTATTTTAAAATCGTTATAAGGTCTAGATTAATATATTTCTTATAATTATCAATAGAAATAGAAATCGTATCGATTTCTAAGCGGATTTATTCTTACTTAGCTAGCGATTTATTTATAGTAACTAATAAGTAGAGGTAATTTTTTATTTAACGATATATATATAGCTTAGCGATGTAGACGAAATTAATAAAGTTCTCTTACGCGTTACTATCGATTATAGCTATTATATAGTAATTACTAATACAAACTAGTATGTATACTAAATTCGTAATTTTAGTTTTAATAGATATTTTTTCGTTTAATATACTTATAATCTTATTAAGAGATCTAGTAGACGACTTTTTTTAGAGTTTCTAGCTAGAGAAACCGTCTAGTTTTTTAGTTAGTATTATAAATTATTATCTTCTATAACTAGAGAGACGTTTTTATAAAAATAGAAGTTCTATTCTTTTATATAAAAAAAGATTTTCTTCTATTAAGTCTAGTCTTTCTTTTAAATTCTTCGTTAATAGTTAACTATTTCTCGATAGACTTTATACTATATTATCGGTCTTTTATACTTAGCTAATAGAATTTAATATAAAATATCTTTCTAGAGTATTACTATTTCGTATATTTTTAGTATTACTATTATATTTTTAAGATAAGTCTAATTCTCTTCGCGTTAAGCGTTTTAGACTTTATCTTATAGCTCTTTTATAATTTTTTCGATAGTAGTATAATATAACTAGCGTTAGAGATTCTATCTATCATACTAGTAAAACTTAACGGTTATTACGCCGTTTATAACTTTATATTACTAGATAGATAGCTTTAAACGTACTACTAGAGTCTAAATAGTAATAGACGTAAAACTAGAGACGCGTTAAATTTCTCTATATTATTTAAGATACTTTTTTACTCTAGCTAAAATAGCTTCGTTTTTTTAGTTTTTATCGTCTATTTCGCTAAGTTTAAACGTACTATCGTAGAATTCTTCGATATCGCTATTTATTAGATCGTTATCTAGAGATAGCGTTTCGATAAAGTCGTTAATTTTCTACTATTTTAGTATTTATAGAGTAGCGTTAACGCGCTAAAGTTACTTAAAATATTATTTAGCGCCGTCTTTTTCGCTCTTATAGATAAGATAATTATTATTATAGTAGATAGTCTAGCTTATAGTTATATAGCTAACTATTTTTATAACTACGAAAAAGACTTCTTAAAGTTCTTCTTAATTTCTCTTATAGATAGCCGCGTTCTAACGTATTTTTTTCTTTTATAGATAGTTCTATTAGTATATCTTATTCTATTTTTCTTTATATCGAAAATATAGTCTCTTATTAAAGCGTTTTTATTTTTAGAATATAAACTTTCGTCGTTAGATATTTTTATTCTTTTTCTTATTATAGAGCTTCTTTTCGCCTTTATAAACTACGTTAAATTCTATAATATCGTCTTTATTCTAAATATAGCGTAACGGTTTTTAGAAGTTTCTTAGTCGATATATCTTTTAGTCTTAGTTATATTCGTTCTAAAGTTATTTTATCTTAAGAGTTAGTTAAATTATAGTTTTTAGAGTTTTAGTATTATTATAGAGAGCTATTATCTTTTTAATTTCGTTCTTTAGCCCTCTATAATATAGAATTTTAAACGTAAGATCTAAATATTCTTCGGCTAAGAATACTACGTTCTAGAACTTAGTAGTATAATTTCGAATAGATTCTTTTTACGTTATTTCTAGTAGGTTACGAATAGCTTAATAGATCTCATCTAGCCCGCTAAAGATTTATTTTAAGACGATAGCGAAGTTTCGATAGTCTATAAAGAGTCGTTAAATAGTCTTAATCTAGTAGAAAGAAAATCTAGTCTAATACTCTCTTTTAAACGGTTAAAACTATTACTCTACTACGTCTTTAAAATAGATACTAGCGTAGAGAATCTAATTCTCTAATTTCGTAAATTATTCTTAGAAGAAGTAGATATAGTCGTCTAGTTACGATAAAAAGATCTATATTTTCTTACGGTTTTTATAGTATAGATTAGACTTAAATATCTTAATCTTAGTCGCTAGTAGTATTTAAAGAGTTTAAGCGACTTAGACTTAAAGAACGTTATTTTACGTATATAGTTTTTAAATTATTCTTTATAGTTCTTCGTTAAAAAAAACCGTATTTACTTATAGAGAAAAGGCTATAGACTTATTACTCGCGTTATTTATACTAATTATAGTATTAACTATAGTTAGTATCTATTTATTAGTAATTTCTATACTAAATTAATACTTTCTATTTTAGTTATCTTTCTTCTCTTATAAGAATAGTAGTTAAAGTATAACGATAGACTTCTTTTACTAAGCTTTAAAGTTACTTAGTAGATTAGATAAACCGTAGAGATTTATCTTAAAAAGATAAAAGAGAAAGAATAATAATTAGATAAAAGAGTATTATATAATTATACGATATATAGTAAGTTAGTTATCTCTAACTAAAGAGTCTTAATTAGAACTTTAAGTTAACTACGAAGAATTAAAGGTCTAGCTAAAAAGTATATCTATATACTATAGAAAAGTTAATTATAATCTAAAAAGTCTTTATAAGCTTCGACTCGTAAGAACTTAAATTAAGTTATTATAAATTTAAGCTCGTAAGAACTTACTATAAGTCGTACGTAATTTAGACGCTTAAAACGTTTCTTAAACTTTTAAACGATCGTAATATTATACTATATTTTATTCGTTTTTCTTCTATCTACTTTTTAGCTTTTTATCTTTATATACTACTTTAAAACGATTATACGTCTAGATTTTTAACTCTTAGCTTAACTCTATAGTTCTTTATTTCGTAGAAAATTTTCTAGTTCGTATTTTCTTCTAGAGTTATCGCGTTTTTATAAACGTTCTTTTCGTACGGGTTTTAACTACTATCTACTAGTATTTTCGTATACGTCGTTATCTCGTATTCTTTAAATTTCTATATAAAATTTAGAGTCGTACGACTCTTTTACTTACGAGACTTATTAGTTCTTACGACGAGTTTTTTCGTACGAATTTTCTATTCTTAAAGTTATAAAACCCGTATTTTCTAGAATTTATAATAGAATTTAGTTAACTTTAAAAATACTAAGAAGAAGCGGTCGCTAAAACGTTTACGTAATAAGTTCTTAGCTAATATCTCTACGAGTTTTATCTAAACTATTAAATCTTTTAGCGTTAATTCTAATACTATATCGTTAAAAACGTTTAAATTAGTTAATTAGACGCGATAGATTTTAGATTTTAATTTTAGATTCTTAGACGTTCTTTCGATCGACGCGTCTTTAGCTTAGATCGATTTAAATTTTAGCGATAAAATTCTATAATAAAGTCTTTATAGTCTTCGTAGTTTTTTAGTAGTTTTTAAATATTATTCTAGTCTTCTTCTTACTTAATAAGATATTCGAATTAACTATTATAGTAACCACTATCGAGAATTTTTTTTATAATTTAATCTTTATTTTCGTCGATATCTAGATTTTTTAGAGTTATTTCTTTAGTTTATTCTACTAAATATTACGAAATTAGAATGCGGGTTAAGCGGCGTAGTAGAACTTACGGGCGAACCGAATTATCTTAAACTAAAACTTTAGACGTATCTAATTTATTTAGATAGCTAATAGTCTAACTCTACGAAGTAGATCTTTCTTAGCTACTAGCTATTCTACTATCTATATTAACATTCTAGTCTAGCTATCTAGTAACTAATTATAGTATATAGAACATACTTATTTATAGTAGATAGAATCTTTATAGTTAATTCTAATTATTATCTTATATCTCTCTTATTATCTTTTCTATCTAACTACGACTACTATTCTCTAAATATAGTATCTAGTAATATCTTAGATAGCGGTAGTAAACCTTTTAACGCTATATAACTATTTATACTCTTTATCTTACCCCTATTTTAGACCTAGCGTAATACTTTAACCACTTCTCTTATAAATACTAAAGATAAAATCTCTAAAGAAAAAGTAATTATAATAACTTAGACTACGATCCGCGTTTTTCTCTCTAACGTAGAGAAGTAGCTCTAAAATATCTATCTAATAATTTCTAGAGAATCTAATATAGAAATCTATATAACTATATTAAAGGTCTACGTCGCCGAAATTACCTCTCTAATTTACGACGTTAGCCGATTTTAAATTTCTTCTAACGTCTTCGAGAACTATATTATAGTCTTACTAAAATACTTTATTAGAGAATAGACCTTCTTAGTTAACCGTACTACTAGACTTTAAAAGTAATCTTTCGCTACGAAAGCTACTTTCGCCCTATCTACTTCTCTATAGATATAAAACCCGAAGTTTAAAGTTAAGAAATCTAACGTTTTCGACGATATTCGAGAAAAACTAGACGAATTCTTACGATAACTATATATCTACTTCTACTTATTCGATACGACTTTCTAAAACGACATCTAAAAAATCTTCTTTACTAGATCGTACCTCCGCGGAAGTACCGCTTAGTAGTTTAAACTATACTAGAACGACTTCGAAAAAATAGACTAGTACGAGAAAACTATACAACTTTTTTATAGCTATAGTAACTTTACTAAAACCCTTAGAGAAACGTTCGAGAATAAAGACTAATACTAAAACGCGGTATACTAAATTTAGACTCTTAAATAAATCGGCTTCGCCGTAATCTATACTATTTAGTTTCGACTCTATATCTTTCGACTTTAATAGCCCGATAACGTTCTTAAAATATTATATTACGAGAGACTAAAGAACTATATTAAAGACGAATTTACTAGAACTAAGCTATCTAATTTATATTAGAAGGTAGTCCGTATCGCTATTTAACTCGATACTTAGCTATACGACCGTCGTAAAAAAGCGACCCGGTTAAACCGCCTCGTAGCTAACTCTAGTTAATCTAGAAATATAACGAGTCTCGGCGAATCTATAGACCTCGATAGCGTTAGACGTAACGGACCTCTATTCTAGAAAGAAAAAGACCGATATTGTAAGAAAGATCTATACCTCTACTACGATAAGAAAAAATACTATACCCGCTAATATAAGAGCGATAATAAGACAACACGCTAAACCGTAGCTATATAAGTAATAGAAGTAGAAGACCTCTATAATAAGTAGTATTAAATCGATTATACTAACGATAAATATAAAAGCTATCGTAAACTAAAAGAAACCTATAGATACTAGTCGAAGATAAAAAACTAAAAAAGTCTTTAATCTAGAGGTAGATAAAGACGTAGCCTCTAATATCTCTTTAGATAACTATAATAACGACTAGTAATACTAAAGAAAAACTCTCTTATACGTATACTACGAACGACGAAGAATCTCTAGCCGAGTATATTAAGTATCTTATTATTAATATACTCGCTAATAGACGTCGAGCCCACGTTCTAATCGACTTAGCTAACGAAGATAATTATATTAACCTTCGCTTCGTAGAAAAATATAACATTAAGTTTTAAGAAAAAAAATATCTCTACGAACTTATTATCGTAGATAATTTATCTAGTATATATAAAGAAGAATTAATAATTATAGAAATTTAAGAACTCGTACTAGCTAGAGAAAAACATCGAGAAAAAATATATTTAGATATTATAAAAACTCTCGAATATAATATTATTCTAGAACGCCTCTAGCTCCGAAAATAAAAACTATATATTAACTAGAAATTCGAAGAAGTAAAATTTAGGTCTAGAGAAAAAGACGAGGTACGATAGCTATTTAATATTATAGCGGCGTTAGTATAACTCTAAGTAATTCGAAGCGAGCTAATATAGATTAATAAAATCTCTAAGAAAACTCTTAGAAAAGAGATTAAGAACGACATTTCTACTAAAATCTTCTAGATACGCGCCACCTTCTAAGAAATTAAAATCGAGACTTAATAATCTCTAGAGACTCGATAGATCTATAAAATCGTCTATCTTTCTAGAAAACGAATCTATAGACTTTAGAAACTCTAAGAACCTCGAGAACGTATAAAATACGACCTATAATAAGTTAACGCTACTAATACGAAAAGCTCTTTAAATAACGTACTCTTATAATATAGAAAATTCGATATTTTTATAAAGAAATAGAAAAACGCTCTACTAGAATACTAACTATAAAACTATAAAATATCTCTAATACTAAAAATATTATCTAAGTTCGGTCTCTTATACTTCCTCTCTAAAAAAAAACTATAGGTACTTAAGAAATATATTAAGATCTACTTATAAAAAGAATATATTTAATTATTTTAGTTATTAGCAGCCTTCTCTATTCTATTCGTACTAAAACCTAAAGAAAAGCTACGACTATATATAGACTACTAAGCTCTAAACGATATTACTATTAAGAACCGCTATCTCTTATCTAGAATCGACGAACTACGAGACCGACTAAAAAAGACTAAGTATTTTACTAAGCTTGATCTTCGAGACGACTACTACTTAATTAGAATTAAAGAAGACGAAGAGTAGAAGATCGCCTAGCGAAGTCGCTTCGAACTATTTAAATATCTTATTATATCTTTCGAACTTACTAACGCCCCTATAATCTTTTAAGTTATAATTAATAATACTCTTTAGAAATATCTAGACGTCTTCTATATAGTATATCTAAACGATATTCTAATCTACTTCGAAACTCTAGAGAAATATTAGAAATACGTAGTAAAGATACTAAAGAAATTATAAAAAAGAAGACTATAAGTTAAGCCCGAAAAATACGTCTTTTACGTCTAAGAGATAGAATTTCTAGAATTTATTATTCGACTCGAGAAAGTCGTAATAGACTCTAAAAAAGTAGAATCTATTCTTAGTTAGTCTATACTTAAGAATCTTCGAGAAGTCTAATTCTTCTTAAACTTTACTAACTTCTATTAACGGTTTATTAAAGACTACGCTAAGCTAGCGAAACCTCTAATCCGTCTTACTTAAAAGAATATCCGCTTTAATTAATAAAAAATATAGTAAGAAGTCTTTAAGCTACTTAAAAGAGTCTTTACGAAAGTATCTATTCTAGCTCTTTTTAATCTAGATAAATCTATCTATCTAAAAACGAACGTATTAGACTATACTATATAATTTAACCCTTCTAGTCGCTTTTTTAGTTACTTTAGTCTCTTTAGTCGCTTTCTTTATTAGAAAAACCGTAAAACTCGTTAGAAAAGTCGTTTTTTTCGCTAAAATTACTTAAAAAGTTATTTTTTTTCTCGTTTTCTTCGCTAAAACCGTCTTATTTACGCCTTTTAACAATATGATCGCGTTAGTAAATCGTATAAAGACTTTTAATAGCGTTTCTTTTCTTCTTACGTTTTTATATAAGATATAGTTACTACTAGACAGTTAAACGACGTCTACGAGCGTTTTTATAAGGTCTTTTACGCCTTCTTATAGCTATTTTAGCTGTAATTAATTTAGTATTACTATTTAGAGGTATTAAATTTACAGTAAATAACTATAAAAAACGAGAATTATAGTAAGAAACGTAGTAGTTTACTACTAAATAACATTCTTCTACGTAATCTAGAGGTAAATTACTAAATACGGTAATAAGTACGTGTACGTGGCGGTATAGTATACGAAAATCTTAAAAATTAACGTAGAAATACGTTTTATTAATAAGATCGACGATAAATTATATACGTTCTTTACTAGTAGTACTTAAACCACGATCGCGGTTAGATATTACTACTATCTAGATGCGTGACTAAAATTCGAATTAGAATGACTTAATTAAACGCTATTATTTTAGTAAATTACTTACCTCTATTAATTTAGTCTGATATTTTATTTAGGCCTAGTCTGTAAGTAGAAATCTCATTCGTTTTTAACTATAGACTATGAATCGCCGTATAGTATTATTTTAGATACCTTCTAGTACTAGTAGTATATACTATTTTCGGAAGGGTATCTAGAGTAAATTACTAGATTCGAAAATATTTAACGTTGTTTAGTCGAATCGAGGGTGTTCTACAGGAGTAGCGTATTTTATCTATTAATTATACGTAATTTAGTAGATATATTACGTACTACGAGCATTAATAGCTCGTATTTAGTTTAGTTTTTATTAAAATTCGAACTTATTAGTAATAGAAACTAACTAGTAGTTATATATTAGTAAAATTCGACTTAGAATAGTCTAATTGCGCGCTATTATTTTAGTAAATTACTAATTACTATTAAAATCGACTTAGAATAGCCTAATTGCGCGCTATTATTTTAGTAATTTAGTAGTAATTAGTAAATTACTAAAATAATAGCGCGCAATTAGGCCATTCTAAGTCGATTTTAACAGTAATTAGTAATTTACTGAAAAAATAGCGCGTAATTAGGCTATTCTAAGTCGATTTTTATAGTAAATTAATAGTAGAGTATAAAACTTACTTAAATACGACGAATTATTTATAAATTATCGCTAAATACGTTCTATTTTACCGTATCTCGTATATGCTATACTTACTAGTAGTTAATTTAGACTCTGTAGTTAATTCGCTCTAGTGTACGAATTAAATTTAGTCGTATTTAAGGGTTCTTCTTAATCGAATTGCGTTAATAATTAACTAGTAATTTAACCGAACGGTTAAATCGCTAGTTATAGTATAATTCTAGATCGGTACATATGTGTAGTTTTAGCCGGCGTATAATAGCATTTTCTTATTAATTAATTAGCTTATAATTTATATAAAATAAGTAAATTACTTACCTTTTTTCTCTCTAATATATAGTTTAAATTCGCAGTTGTCGTTTTTATATACCTAGTATATTCGTTTTTTATTAGCTTTATTCTACTTAGAGAACTTATTATAACTAGCTAGATATACTTTTACTACATCTCTAGCATCTTACTAGTTTACGAAATTTAAACCGACTTAAAATAATAGTATTTTAGCTATAGTAGCTATTTTTACTAAAAGAATTAACGAGTATAGTAGATATATATATATCTTTTAGTAACTACGTTATCTACGAGATTTTTATTAAAGAAAGAGGCTAAAAAGAGGCTAGAAAGAGACTAATATACGCGATTTTTAGAAGTAATTTAAGTTACGCGAATATTTTAAATTAAATTACTCGTTTAAATGACGATATTTAATTACGCAAATTTTAAATTAAGTATTTAAGATTAAGATCTACCTAATTTAAAATTTACGTAATTAAAT
>VNWV01000047.1:0-79456 GCA_009801085.1 Lasiodiplodia sp. COLG20
CCCCCCCCAAACCACCATTGTAACTCCGAACCATATAGGTATGCGGATCCCAACGAGCTCCCCTCAAAAATTGACATTGCACTATCCCAGACTGGCACAAGGACAAAGGGAATCATTTGTGCTGCAGAATCATAAATAATAGTATAATGATAGCTTCCGTGATCTAATGTTATATATCTTGGTCTTGCAACTAAGGGGAGAGTCTAACTATAAGTACATGGTCGAGTCTAGTCCTTGCTCGAAACGTGTGAGTAGCGTTATTATAAATTCGTAGTCCTCCGTGAACCATTGAGCTTGCG
Organism: Lasiodiplodia sp. COLG20; assembly: GCA_009801085.1. Lineage (NCBI taxonomy): Eukaryota > Fungi > Ascomycota > Dothideomycetes > Botryosphaeriales > Botryosphaeriaceae > Lasiodiplodia > Lasiodiplodia sp. COLG20. Next base: position 300 of record VNWV01000047.1, read on the forward strand.
TAAAGAAAGAAAACCCTGAAGCTTTTGTCACCAAGGCCACATCGCCTTAATCTCTTCAATCTCTTCAGGCGAGGATCCCTCTTTGACACAGTGATCTATGAGCTTCTCTCGCAGCTCGTTGTTTGCCTTCTGTATCCCCTCGAAATCAGAATCAGGGTGGATCCAGCCTTGGGAATCCATAGGCAGGATTTTCTTGATACCATCTCGGACATCCACGTAATCCTGATACTTTTCATCTTCCTTCTTGGACCTTTCAAGGTAATCCTCGGTGAATTTGATTGGGCAGTCCCCGGAGAAACCGTATAACTCCTCATCATCCCAATCTTTGGCTATTCGGAGCAGGCAAGAACGCAGAGGCACGACCCCCTCATACGGGGTTATACGGCAGGCGGTGAACAGATTTGGGTAGTAGGTTGGCAGAGCTAGTGCGAGGTAGATGTTCTCGTTCATGATACGACAGCCATGATGGTACATCTTGGCCAGGACGGCTTGGTTGCGCTCAAATATGGCTGCAGCTTGATCATCTTCATCCATCTGGTCGTAGTCGTCTGGGAGTTTTGTCTCCGATGGTTCTGTCTCTGGGGTCCACGTGAAGCCCTTGGAGATTTGAATGAATGCGGGGAATTGGACCTGGCAAAACAAGGGCGCAACAACGGCGGATTGCCAATCGATGACTGAGACAATTTTGGTCGGATCCTTATCAGAGACAAAGATGTTTCCAATGTGTAGGTCTTTATGCCAGAGCTTCGGTTCCCCTAGTCGTGCAGGTAAACTCTGTAGGCCCATCTTGGAAAAGACGGCTTTGGCCATCTCCAAGAGAGCAAGCTGCTCCTCAATAGAGCCGCGGGGTGGCCCGCAGGGCTCAGCTGGTCTAGGCTTCCGTTTGATACGTGCAATCTGTCGTTCCGCAATTGCAATGCCGTAGGCAGATAAAGTAGACCCTAATTATGGATTCTCGTTAGTCCGTAAAATTAAGTAGCGCAGTGTTACTCACATGGTCCTGGATCGGAACGGGCCTGTGCAGATTCCGAGTCATTCTTGTGAGATTGCCTAGACGACGGACCGATGCAAAAACGGCCAGAAGGGTCCATCTCAGGGGCTAGAGGTTCGTACTTCTCGCCGTCGTTCAGAGACTCCCGCAGGTAGAGACTTCCATATGCAGGAAAATCGATGGCTTCCAGTTCATTCTCAATTTTGCACAAGTTTGGGATGAGTTTGAGTTGGTTTTCAGGTTCCATCTCGTCCCATTTCTTGGAAAGTTGGCAGCCAGCGACCTTCTCCATTAGGATGTATTCGGTGCCGACTGGATTTGAAGCATCGTTGTTCCAGGCTAGGAGTTTTGGGACGGGAACTTTGGTGTGGTCATGGACTATTGATGATTAGGCGAAAAGTTTCCGTCTTGAACAACGGAGGACGTACGGTATTGTAGAACGGCAGCCTCGGAGGCTGTCATGTACTTGGAGGGCCCAGCGTAAGAAAACGGGAACTTAGCAACAAGCTCGGTCCCGTCCTCTTTGGTCATGATCAATGCCTTATTAGAGCCGCCCTCGATCTTCTCAATTGCGCAGACGGGCGAGTTGCTGCCCGTAGAAGCAGCTATTGCGCATAGCTGGTCCAGGTCGAACTTCAGGTACCTTTGATCAAATTGTTCCTTTTCTCTAACCAAAAAGCGACCACTGGTGTATTTGAAAAGGTCCTCACGACCGATTGGTTTTCCTATGGCAATTTAGTTGACAATTTGAATCGGGGATGGGTGGCGCTTACCCCGGCAGAAGATTGAAAGGGTTCTGGATGGCGAAGTCAACAGAACATGCTTGCTTCTCCAGAATCTTGCGCCGGTGGATGTAAGAGAGACCAGTAATGCCATACTGTTTGCCGATGCCCAAAAGGAGATTCTGGTGGAGAGAACAGAGCTGAAAATGAGGCAGCAGAGTTGCAGAATTTCTCATCGCAATTTTCCAGCAGGGAGATAGGGCATCAAGAGTTGGACAAGCGGAAGCACTGAGATGATGAAAAGCAAGGCCGTAGAGAGACAGGCGAGATGCAGATGTAGACGGCGTAGACCCGGCTTATCAATTGCCTGAAGATGGCGGTGAAATGAGTGATGTGTTTCCAGGCAGCATTGCGGCGTAGCAAGAAGACTCAAGGTGGGGCTGTTTCACGGAAGCGCTGGGTGACATAAGCAAGGCGCTTGGGCCCACATTGTATAGGCAAGGAAGCCAATGAGTCAGTGACTGCAGACTCTCAAAGTCCAAGCACTCCTGTATTTTCTACTCGAAAAAGCTGAGGATGCGTTTGGGTAGGCAGCAGTCAGTCTTTCAATTGAGGCATCACTTTTAGCCACCCACTCAACTTCCCTATCACTAACATCCCATGAAGATGATATGACAAAGCCAAAAATTGTGTGTCGCGAACAATTGCGCTAAAAATTCGATTTGTTGCATAATTGATAAGAATAAAAACCCCGGCATCCTGCCGCAATACGCATCACCATCGAAACTCTGCACATGTTGCACAACCAGCAAAGCGCGGATGACGCCTGTAACAATCTCTCAATCCGACGATGCCGTATCAGCGGCAGCCATCTTCCCTCCCGCCATCACCACCTCCAGCGTCTCCGGCGGCGCCACGAGGACCGGATGATCCACGTCCGACACGTCCACCACCGCAAGCTTGGTGCCGCCCGTTGCGGACGCAACCACGACCGGGACCTCCGTGGCGGCGCCGGTCCAAGTACCCAGACCGAGCTCCTCGTGGGCCAAGCGTTGCAGCTGTAGCGTGCCGTTCGTCGCCCATTCGAGCCGGTGGTAGACGTCGAGGTTGCGCTTGCGTTGGATGTAGGCGATGCAGGGCTCGAGTGTGTATGAGAGGATGATGAAGGTGCCGCCGAGTGAGAAGATGATGGCGAGGCCGAGGGTGCTGAAGGATGTGTAGGCTGTGCTGCGGATTTTCTGGATGGGTGGCGGCAGGTGGTTAGCGAGTGTCAAAGCTAATTGATTACGTCTTGCCTTTTTTTTGTTTTGTGAGAAACGAATGTTGAGAACGGACACACCTGATTTTCGCACCGAAGTTTCTCTTCCTTTGTTTGCGGCTTTGAGAACAACTGCTGTGCGTCAGCTATCGAAGGCCCTGTCACCTGCTCCGTGACTAAAAGCTGCAGCGCAGCCAGGGTCCCCTGCCACCACAGCTCCACTTCCTTCTCCCATTGGTTGTCCGGTACAGGGTTTGAGAGAGGTCCATAGAACGCGTTGCGGGCGTCGAGCGCCGTTATTCCAAGCATCTGGATGAAGTCGACGACCTCTATATGAGCATCGATGATAAGAGACAGGATAGACTTGGCGTACGTCCGCTGGAGTTCAGACGAGAGTGTCTGGTTCAAAACAGGCCGCAAGCTGGCTGCAGCTGTCAGGGGCGTGCATCCCGTTTTTAGAAGCTTGTTGGGATCGCAGATTTGGTGCTGCATCGTACACGCCATGATGCCGTCGGTGTGATCCGAAAAGTAGGTCATGTCTCGGCTATCTGGCCACTGTGGATTCACGTTTTTCATCCCAGCCGGGCGGTGCGCTGAGAAGATTGGGTCGTCGACTTGCTCAATGAAGGTCACGCTGTGGCCTATGACCGCTATGAACGCAACGTCGGCGTCGTCGGGACGTAGCTCTGGGATGGGCAGCCAGTCTGTCTGTTCGTTGTCGGGGATTCCTCCGCGGTAGGCCATAGCCCTGCTCGAGATGTTGCATCACATCAGCCAGAGCCTCTTGGAAAAGGAATAAGTGAGATGTTTTACTTACCATACTGTATAGTCCGAGAAATTGAAGGACAGATCTTGCCCCAAGACTGGCTCCTGCCAAGCTTTCCAGGAGAATGCCGGCGAGTCCGTATCATTGCGTCCCATATTCCCGAAAAAATAGAAAGACTCGACGTTCTGTTCGTTGCCCGGAATTGGCTGTGTGCGCACGTAGCCGTCTCTCCTGAGGGGTGCGCATGTAGCGACGCTTCGATACGCAAAGCGATCGTCAGGCGCTGCGTTTATCCCAAAGTCGTTATGGCTGTCCAAGTATCCCGTATCCAGCTGGAGAACTGAAGTGTTATGAAGGCACATCCCATTCGAGAAGGGGCAGGAAACATTGAGCCGTTTGGAGTACTGTAACCTATCCTTGATGTATGTCTTGCAATTCTGCTTAAGCACATTCCCATTGTAACAGTATCGGGCGTAGTTCAGAGATGCGGCCCCCTGCTGGCTCCAGTAGGATGAAGATAAAGACGTGAGGTTAAGCGAAAGTAGCTGGACGAAATAGGGTCTGCAGTTGGACCCCTTCAGGAGAACATCGTCACCGGTCGAGGTCGACACCCGAGATACGAAGATGCTGGCGACGCTGAAAGCTAAAGCAATCAAAGCTGCGAATGTGATCATAGGAGCCAAACGGCTAAGCGCCTGACGCCGGTGGGTTCTCCAAGCCCAAGCCAGCAGAACGAAGTTCCGAAGCCCGTTTGCGCTGGTGGTCGCGTTCCGTAGAACTGCCTGCGTCTGGTGATATATGCCATCTTGCGGGGCTTCTGAGGACAAAGCCCAATGCAAAGCGAAACAGATCAGCCTGAAAAAACTCGTTCCTGCTATAGTCACAAACAAAGCTAAGGACGCTGTGAGGATCTGGCCCTCTTGACGTGTGAGAGTGATTGTAGCGCCGCCAATTCGACCACGGCTCCAATTGATCCACGCTCCGGTGTAGACACTGTCTTCGTCAATACCCTGGTTGGCCAGTTGGTCCATGACGTCTGAGTTTACTGGAGTGAAGGAGGCTATACAGTATCAGATGCAAGAGGGTCGGGCCTGCCCAACAAGCTTGAGCTGTGCATTGGATGATTGATGCTGGACTTGGAAGGCGACACTCGAGCCTTTATAGTTGATCTCAGTCATCCATTAGGGATGCTACCCATAGCTACACTCCCCCCTTCACCTTCTGATACACGGCTCACGGCAAATGCCCTCGGCTTTCCCAAGGCTAGCAACCCCATATGAAGATTAACATCAGTGGTCGGGACTGAGTCTAAGCCTTGGAGCTTCTGCACCCGCCAACGCACCCCATAGGTCTGGTCTATCTGCTCCGATTGCTCCACTTCAGCAAAAGCTGCCTTCCAGTCTGCCTTTCAGGGATGTGTTCTATACACGGCATGATATTCAAGCCGCAGAATTTCTCGAGGGGCCAGAGAGTATTTTCAGGACCACTCTGGATTTTCTCAACTGTAAGACTTGCGGTGCTATTCACCACAACGTCTGCCTGTCAAGCGTACTTATGAAGTCGACTTTCAACAAAAAGTGAAGAATAAAAAGCCCAATGGTGAAAGTTATTTTCGGTCTTTCAAGTTGTGTCGTCGCACAATTGCCTGCCATGACCGTTGGGCATCAAACGAAAAGGGGGAAAAAAAAAAGGCTTACGCCTCTTTCGACCAGGGTCTTGATTGGGACCCTTCCCAGCAGTTCTCCCTCGTCACTATCAAAAATACGAAGTCATTCTCGGTTATTATATATAGAAAGATAGCTGTCCGCAAATTCAGCCAATCATATTCCGATTCTGTATGGCTTATGGCTGAAGACCCCCTGGTAGATGCAGGGCGGAACTCCGCTTGGCATCCGGCCCTCTCTGCCCTCCCCCACGGGGCCCGCCGTGAACAATGCGGGCGGTCGACCAGCCATCTAGATAATTCAGCAAAGCCATCCAATACCAATAATGCCGCAACATGTCAAGTTGCCAGTGGCTCCGATAGGCAGAGTTTCTGGTTGCGAACGCTTTTTTCTTTTTCGACAAGCGGGTGCTGCCATTTCGAAAACAAGTTATTCGTCAACCATCCCACGTAAGTTATCGCGCATTTATCTTGTAGGTTAATCTTTCAACCGAGTCTTGCCAGAACTTGGAAAGTTTTAAAAGCTGTTTCTGCGAGTATCCTCTACAGCCTGTGCTGTCATTCTAATCAAACATGTCTTAGATAACGTTCAACCCTGTTCACAGCTTTGTCATTATATTGCATTTTCTGAAAATTACGGTTCCAAACTGAGAATGGCAGGATCTAAGCGCAGCCTTGGCTCGTGCACCAGATCCCCCAGTATGAAGCGGAACAGAAGAGATCTTTTCAGAGCCTGTAGTGCCGTTGTCACATATAGATAATTTAATTTATAATTGTGCATGCAATCGGTAAGAGCATGAAAGGACCCAGTTCACACGTGTGATAGTTTGAACATAGTTAAAGCTTTTGAGGGGGTGTCAGTGATTTGGTTTGTGCACCAACAGACGGATGTGGTAAGATATCAAAGGGATCCTGTGCCTGACTTGGAAAGCGGCATAAACCCACTTGACTGTAAAGGACAAAGCTTTGCAGTTGAAAACACCTGATTCATCGGATATAAAGGATTACCGGATTTCTTTTTTCGCTTATCCCTGTTTGGCCCCCGCGAACAGGACCACATCCGGGCTCCGTCTCACTCTCGTCGGAGGTTCGGCGAAGGATTCGTTGCTGACAAAAACACCGCAACCCCTCACCTCACGATATGAAGGTGTGTGCGTGCGCCTCACATCCTCCTCTCACTCCACTCACAACAATCCACACAATCCCACACGACCTGCAAAAAGAACAATGGCGCACACAATCCTAGTAACAGGCGCAACAGGCCGCCAAGGCGGCGGGACCACCCGCGCCCTCCTGGCCCTCGCATCCGAGCGCAACATCCCCGTGACCATCCACGCCCTCGTCCGGGACCCCGCCTCAGACGCGTCCAAAGCTCTTGCCGCGCTCAGCCCAGCCGTCAAACTGTTCCCCGGCAACTTTGACGACCCAGCCTCCATCGACGCCGCCGCCGCCACCTGCACGGCCGTCTTCATCAACGTCAACCCCAACCAGGCTGTCCCAGAAACGGAGCTGCGTCACGCGCGCAACATCCTGGCCGCCTGCGCGGCCGCGGGCACCGTCACGCGCGCCGTGTACAGCTCCGTGTCCATTCTGAGCAGCGAGCGGGCGCTGGCCGAGCTGGACGCGTGGCCGGGCATGGCGTGGTACATGCGGTCGAAGAAGGGGATCGAGGACGAGGTGCGCAGCGCCGCCTTCCTCACCGACGGCTGGACGCTGCTCCGCCCCGCCATGTTTTTCAGCAACTTCCTGCCGCCCGGCGTGGCGTTCATGTATCCGCGCCTGGCCTCGCACGGCGAGATCCGCACCGCGCTGGACCCGCAGCTGAAACTCGCATGTCTGGATCCCGACGACATTGGCCGCTTTGCGGCGAGGGCGCTGATTGAGCGCGATCAGTGGAACGGGAAGATTATTCCGCTTGCGGGCGCGCACTTGACTATTGGCGAGATTGCGGAGAAGCTGACGGCGGCGGTGGGGGGCAGGAAGCAGGTCAAGGTGGTGCCGTATACGGAAGAGGAGCTTGCGAACAGTAAGGGAAACGTTCTCATTGATTCGGAGTTGTACAGGAATGAGTATCGTATCAAGGTTGATTTGGACGAGCTGAGGAGCTACGGGGTGCATTTGGGGACGTGGGAGGAGTTTGCTGAGCAGCACAAGAAGGGCCTTGAGGCGGGATTGGGTTTGGCTTGATTGTGGAACTGTAGCTTCATATGAAAAAAATGTATTTGAAGACTCGTACACCATCCTCTTTCACTTCTAGTTGTTATCATTATTCTTCACAATCATTACAAAATGGCCATTGTGTTTCAGTTGCTCAATGTAGCAGAACTGTTGTTGGTATGCATCTCTGGCTGATAAGTGCGCAGGATGTGCAAGGATTGTATAGTACGGGTTTTTGTTTGAAATGTAAACTGCGGCGAAATTTGCATGATAGAAACAGAAAAGCGTCAATACTTCTTTTAAATCAAAGGGATAGTCCTATGCTGGAGTAATGATTGGGAAGTACTGGCGAATAGCCGACTGAGAAATAAATGCTCGCCGGGCGCACGAGCCATGACAACTCGCCCCACATTCCTTGGGCTAAGCGTCAGGCAACAACGTCTCCCCCACTCTAGGTAGTCCCACCAGTGTATCAAAAGTTTTCGTCCTATTGGATGACTGTATCAACCGTTTTTCCGAGGTTCGCGGCAATTTCTCGTTCTTAAACAAGGAACAAGTAGGTTACAGAATTCCCACAAATCGCTCCAAGAATGTTCAACGGTCACTCGAATTAAATTCCCAGAATCACTGTTGGCTTTATTGGTATTCAGAAGACTTTCCGGGTTATTCTCTTTCCCCCACAGATACCCTCAAGACACACTCTGGTAATATAAAGACTTGTACAAGTTTAGCTAGTGTCGTGACTAGCGCAGGGCTAACACATCTCTAATCGCAGGTGCATCAACATGGAAACCAAACCGATGCCTCATCGCGAGACTCATGAAGCCTTCAGCAGCCAAGAAATAGATACCCGCAGACCCAAGGTTATAGGGAATGAGAAAAGCTTTTGGCTATGGTCCGCCGAAGAAGGGTTTGACCTTACACACCCGCCGACACCCAGCTCGGAACCCATTCGCCCTCGCATTCGGATGGAGACAGCCAATGCTCCCATCACAATCTGTCCCGCCAAAACCGCGCTCATAATCATTGACATGCAAAATCTCTTCCTCGCGCGACCACTCGTGCCTCAGTACGAAGGCCACGATGCAGAGGAAGTCCTGCTTCGGCTCGGCATCCCAGCTGCACGCAAGGCCGGAATACAAATTATCTGGCTCAATTGGGGTTTATCAGAGGATGATCTGAGGACGGCGCCTCCAACCGTGATGAGAACATTTGGTTTCAACAACGACGGCACGCTAAGGCCCGGCAGAGAAGTTGGTGTCGACCTTGGGCAAATCAAGCTCGATAGTGGTGAAGTTGTTCAAGGCGGGAGACTTCTCATGCGGAACCAATGGAATACGGAGCTTCACGGGGGCTTACAAGCAGCATTCCAAGATAGCCTAAAAGCCGCGCGTCCAGACCTTCGTTTCCACAAAAACAGGATATCGGGCATGTGCGACGCAATGACGGAATGCACTGACTACCTCCTTAAGAACGGCTTTACAACGTTGCTGTTTACGGGTGTCAATACGGATATATGTGTGCTGGGAACACTTCAGGATGCAAACTCGAAAGGATTCGATACTATTCTGCTGAAGGATGGCTGTGGAACTCCTAATGGAGAGTCCGCGAAGGTAGCCACCGAGCGGAGCTGCAGCAGACCTTGGGGGTTCCTCTCTTCATGCGAAGAGTTGTGGCAAGGGGTGGAAAACATGGAGATATAACGCCGTTGCGGCAGCCATTTCCCTTTTACGTTCTTGTAAAGTCATGAATCTTCTATAATCTCCTGTTGTCTTCCTGATATATCATCATGACGAGCTTTCAGTGTATGTTAAACTGATTTGACGCAGGTTTGATAGTTCTCGGATGGGAAATTCTTCTTATCTACTGGTACTCACACCTGTCATTGGGGCTATGCGCTGCGCGCTAACGGTATAAAGATCTTTAAAAGTCAACCATACCCCTCTGCAGATATCTCTTCATACCCATTTTTTCCTATAGCCGCATGCGCAAAGCGTCCGACGCTAGTAAACCTTATCTATTCGAGGGGTGCCGGAGGACGGGTGGTTTATTGTCAGATCTCAGGGCGTTGCTTTATTGACTGCCGAGTTTAATTCCCGTATTCTTTGCTTTTTCTTCAACACCAAGGCATATACCTTGTTCGTATCACCACCAAGACGTCATCCATTCATTATACTTTATGACATCGCCCCAAGCAATTAATGTATATATACAGGTAATTCCGCCGCTGGATTCGTTCCCCAGCAGTGTTCAAGTCAATTCATTGCACTGTTCAACATTTATTAATTGGTACACTTACTTCATGATACCTCAACACTCGGCGAATTACCTATTTAGGCATAGTACGTCATCACCCTGTATAAAGAAAGCTTTTATGCACGACAAGACGAGACGATATATGACGAAGCTAAGGTGTGCTGATTACTAATCTGTTGACGATTCAGTACCGACCCCGTCAACCGGGACAGGATCCACCTTCGTGATCATTGCTGACTGCCAAGAAAAATGTGCGGCGGGCAAACGTGGCCCGCATCCAGCTGTCAAATTCTGCTCCACTCTTAAGCGCTTCGAAATTCCTCCATCTACTCCTCGATCCCCTTGACCGTAACGTCCCATGGACCACCACGATGAACAAAGTTCGGAAGTTCTTCCGACAGTTCTTTCGGCAACGACAACGAAAAGCCCCGCTCTGTCCGTAAAAGCCGCAGCTCCCCTCTGCCTGCAGCCATCGGCTCTCCCCTGCGCCCAACAGCCGCCGAATCTCTTCTGCGCGCGATGCAGCACCATCAAGTTCAGAGAAGCCCTGTCGGCACCTAATTCCTACGTGCATTCCGCTATCTCAGGAGAGCTTTCGCCTTCAGAGGATGTAGATGGGGAGTCGGCCTGTCCAATTTGCCAAATGATGGCCATTGCCCACCCGGTAAAGAGGACAAGTCGCCGTTTAGTTGTCTGGCCCGTCGACTCGGAGTATTCGAGGCTCTACTTCAATCTCACCCATATGAGGTCACTTGTTGGTCCCTTCTGTTTTGATGTCGATACTGCCAAGGATTCGCACACAAAGTGGCCTGACCGAGGTGCCATAGCTGTGCTCGCGGGCCGCAAAAGCAACAGCGACATCCTTGAGAATGCGAAGCAGATTTTCAGGAGTCCTCAAGTCGACTTTGCAATCCTGCGCAAATGGATAGATTCATGCCAAAGCAACCATTTGACAAGCTGTGTTGAGGACAGCGGACTGAAAGTCACTGGACTGCGCCTTATCGACGTCGATACGAGAGAAATTGTTGAGGCCGCAAGGCCAGTCAAGTATGCAGCCCTTTCATACGTTTGGGGGCAAGAGCTGCATATCGCCGACAATGACACGATTACTGTTCCCAACCCGGCACCGAACACTGTCGAGGATGCGATGAAGGTTTCGAAAGAGCTTGGTCTTAAATATCTCTGGATCGATCGCTATTGCATTTCCCAACGCGACGAAGCGCATAGGCATTCGCAGATTGTACAGATGCATTTGATCTATAACAATGCTTTCGTTACGATTATTGCGGCATGCGGCAATGGTCCTAATTACGGTCTTCCCGGTGTCATGACTCGACAACGCCGGAACCACCCTTTCGCCATGATCGACGGACGCATGCTCGTAGCAACGATGCCGCATCCAAAATCCGCTATCGAGCGCTCTGTGTGGGCCACCAGGGGCTGGACCTATCAGGAAGCGACATTATCCCGCCGAAGGCTCTTCTTCACCGACAATCAGGTGTATTTCGAGTGCAGTGGCCCTTCGGCGAACACGGCTTACGATGATGCTTTGCAACGCTTGCTCAACGCAAAACCTCCGGATCTGCCACATCCAATGAGAGACCGAAAGGTCGACCGCCGCCCAACATTCCGCACGCCCGCCCGTTTGTCCGCGAATATTTTCAAGCACATTGAGGACTACTCCAAGCGAAAGTTTTCGGTTCAGGCAGACAGGTTCTACGCGTTTCAGGGGCTCCTTCAAAGCTTCACGAAAGCCAATCGTATCAAAGGCCACGTCTGGGGGATCCCTATTCTCAAGGATACCACCGATTTCCTTGAGCATATGTGTTGGACCCTAAAAGCGCCTTCCAAACGATGTGGGCCATTTCCGAGCTGGTCCTGGGTTGGTTGGCAAGGCGTTGTAGAGTCCGAAGAGCCTGACGTGCAGGATAGTTTGTGGTTGGATGAGCCATCAATGGAAATTCTGTCTGGGGCAAGCTCATATGACGATATGCCAATGTGCATTGGGCCTATCGAAGGAACGACAGTATCTTTCAAGCTTCGCAAAGGGGGAAGCGTAAGCTTGGATGAATTATGCAATTACTGCCAGCGGGGAGAAGTTCCAAAACTATCCCGTTTGGTACAGATTGTAGCACCAGTGCTTCAGCTCGAGTTCGAATACGGGTCTGCAAAGAAGAATTGGTGGGCAGTGACAACATTGGGGGGAATTCGGCTTTCATTACGTGTCGTTTTTGACACACGTGTCAACGAAGACTCGCTGCTGTTCAGGAAGCTGTTAACGGAGAGGTGCCCTGGATTGATTTTGAAGCGCGACAGAAATGACGTTCTCACAGTTTTGGTGCTTGAAAGGCACCATAGATTTTCTGAAAGAATCGGCTGGCTCAAGATTACACCCGATGACTTTGGTCTCAAAACGCCTTCCGGGATTGCACGAATACAAATACCCATGCAACGGGTAACACTGAGGTAGTAGTCTAGGGGAAGAGGAATATAGAGACAGCTAATATGGCTTCAATGTTCTTATCGAATTTGACTACGATCATTTTCCTAAGCCTAGTATATCACTAGTGACTTATGAAGTTTGCGGTCCCGAAAGAGCGAAAGAGACTGGACTTCTGGGAATAAGCCTGTCAATTGCAAATCAAGGCAATCGGCTGAGTGGCTTGTTGGCAGCAGAGTAATCTGCCAGAAGATTTTTAGACGTGATGTTAAGTATTGATTCCACTTCCCCAAAACTCCGTATTTCTCGTCACGGTTTTCACCGGACCGTCTTTGCTACCAATCATGCGCGTACGATTCAGAAGCAGCGATGTTACATCTGCTATCCTATATACACTTTCGTTCAGCACGTTCCTCGCCTTATAATTGTATAACATTCAGACGATTTGTAGCAGGAAAAGGATGTACTATAGACAGTGCCAAAGTACTTCTTGACCACCGAGTTGGACTATCATTAAAGTATTATTTTCTCTTCTGAAGATCACATTGTATTGTATAAATGTGGTGGACCTGCAGGTCGTCCCGCGCACGAAGCTACCGAAATAAATTTTGCGAACGAACCCGATTGGCTGCATCTACATACATAGCTCTTTGTTATCCACTCCCAGGCAATGGGCTAACTCCACAGGGCCATGATTGACAATTTCTCTGCTCAATGTATAATATACCAATCCTGTGTCGTGTGCGGAGCTTATTATTTTGCTGTCCAATGCGACTCATAAAATTTTGCGATTAGCTGCTTCTGCTTTCGGGACGGTTACTATCCGGGGATGACCTGCATATGGCTTAATGAGGCGTCACGTTGCTCTCCAGCTTTAAATTGTCCAACACGAGGTTAAGTATTGATTTCACACCCTGAAAACTTCTCTTTTCTCTTTGCTATTGACGTATTTCATTCAATCATATTTACAACTAACCATGCCAGTAGGATTCAGACACGGGCGCTCCACAGCAAACGAGCCGACTGGGCAATGAAGCTAAAAATACAGGAAACATCTATGGGACGCTCGTACGCGCTATCGTCCATGTAACAATTTGCTGTTTATGCGGTTCCTACTTTTTGGCTCCAGGGATTTGCCAACCAAGCGGCATGAATGATGGTGAAGCGCAGATCAACGGAAACGCCACTGTCCTGTTTGGTTAGCGCACTGGACGCGGGGCAGAAATATGCGCCCGCACCTATCGATAGATCATCATCTTGTCCACGCCACTCATTTGATTCTTGCCGTAGACACGCAACACCAGCTACAGATCTTGGTGTGGAGAGGTGTCGGCCAATAGTAGCCGGAAACGCGGCTGGCCTCTATCCACCGACTCCTCGAAGGTGACGTGTCCACGTTGTCGGCGTGGCAGTGTCGCAGTCGCTGGGACAGCACACCCACCCCTCCACGGCATTCAAGACGCCGCCGATATGACACCGATGCCGAAGTCAGTTTCGCCCCGGAAGATTAGGTTTTTGTTTATTTCATTTTTTGCGACATCGCCTGCGACCGGATAAAATCGAAATCTGGTTCTCGATACTGTTTTTTTACTATTCCCTTATAGAGCCTTATCCGGACACTGGCATTGGTCTCACCTTCAACATGTTCCAGTCCTGACAATGTTCTGACTGACGCCTTTTTTGTGTGCAGTTCGAAAGTTGCAGGAGAGGACCCTGAAACCCGGGGTTTCTGACGTGTACTTAAGCGATAATTTGTGGCTTGCGGTATCGTGTCGCTTCTACGCAACTGCGCACATGGAGCTCACAATAATTACGAAAACTCCTTTAATTACTCTTAGCCATGCAGTCCGACATAATGTTGAGGGAGTGGATTTCTTCGCTTCTTCATCACCGTGGTCCCCCCATCTCCCCTGAAAAACCCCAAGCACATTCATACGTGAATATTTCTGATGGCGATGTCGGTTACTCAGATGAGTTCGGACTTGAGCTGGAAGGCGTTGCTTCCAAGCAAGAATCGCAAGGAGTCGTCACCATCATCGAAGAAAAAAGACAGTAAGCGGTCATCTCAGCACAAATCCAAGACAAAATCCAGGAAGACGGAAGACAACGACTCTTCTCATCCCAAGAAATCACCCTTCTCCTGCAATTGTGAAAACAGAGAATGGGACTTCGATGAAACCGGCCATCCTTTTTGCCGGACATGCAATCCGAAACCCACTGCTCTGAAGACGGTTGATCCGAATTCATCGGATCCCCGCATGTCCGCCACGGCGGAAGGCAAAAAGGGTGTTTCAAGTACAGTTGAGAAGCCTCTGAGCGACTGCCCCCCTCGGTCGCCATCTCCAGACACGGCGCGGAGCAACTCCAAGCTCCAAAACCTGAACACAATTCAGGCGCTTCTGGAAGGCCTCGCCCTTGAGCAGCAGTATGCCAGTTTCAGTAGCAGTGATGCGTCTGCCAAATCGACTCTTCGGAAGAAGCGTAGGTTGACCGATATTCCAAAAGCTCGTCCCAAACATTTTCTAATAACGATTTCCAAGACCGGAAAGAGAGCTCGGAGTCTGTAGTCGGCCAAGGGTTGAGCGGATCTATCCAGGATCCCTACCACTACAGAACCCCGGTAAAGAGCGAGCCAACGCCCCGATCCGAGATCCATCCGATGCGCGAAGCCTCGATCTGCATGACTGGGGCATCCGAAGAAGTAGCGAACACCCAACCCTCCCCAAAGCCAATCATGAGACTCCGCAGCAAGCCAGATTCTGCCCAGATGCGTACACCGTCACGCCGTGTGTCTTTCGAAGAAAGCTCCACATCCGAGGCTATCATGACGCCTACTACAGGTAGTTCTGCAACCTTCTCGGGAGATGAGAGTGACTGCGAGTCTTCATCCGACGATTCTGATGCCTCTGATTCCGACTTGAACTCTCATCATCAACATGGAGTAGACGTTTCTCTAAGTAGAGACGTGGCACAGTGTGCTGCACGGAAGTTGGCGCTCAACTCCTCAAACCCATACAAAGCAATTCTTGAACACAAGTACTCCAGACGGCCTTTTGCTGCAGCGGAATTTGATCTCCGTAATGCATCCCATGGTCATGCACACGGTATGCAGACACATGGTAACGGCGAGGGCAATGAACAAAGCGGCTCAACTGTTTGTCACCACAGCAGGTCCTCAGAGAATAGATCGATCAGTACGCAGAAGCGCAGGGTCTCAATTCGCGGGCCCCCTCGTGATGACGATGATGACGAGGAGCGCAGAGGCCAGCGTCGAGGACCCAAAGCACCCAGAGATTCGAGCCCGCCTCCTGAGCGGAGGCTTGCGTGTCCGTTTTTCCAAAGAAGTCCCGAGAGAACTCCAAAGGCAGGGTCTTGTGTTCAGCACGGGTTCAAAAGCATATCTACCTTGAAGTACGTAGTGCTGAAGACACATATCCTGCGAGCCTTCAATAGATTCTGTCCTACACATTTGACGCTGACTACCCTTCGACTAGGGAGCACCTTTACCGAACTCACGAGAATCCAATTCTCTGCCCCAGATGCTACCAACCTGTCATAGAGACAAATTTCGGGACCCATGTGAGAGCCTGCCGTGAAGTTCTTCCGGAGGAGCAGCATCCGATTCTTGATGGATTTGACAAGGTTCAAAGGGCCAAGATTAGCGATAAGATGCGGGGTAAGACTCCGGAGGAGAAGTGGAGAGCAATCTACCAGATCCTTTTCCCGGGCGATCCCGATGACAAAGTCCCTTCACCTTGTAAGTATTCCACCGGGCAGCGAATGCCACTAGTACACTTTGGTACTAATACGTTTGCAGACTGGACAGACCAAGTCATTCTCCGCAAGCAGGAAGCTCAAAAATCACTTAAATCCTACGAAACATTCATTCGGCAGGAACTATCCTTACGCCTACACCGCAGAATGCAAGAAGATGTTGCAATCAGCTCCAATACGGAATTTTTGAACGGGATCGTTGGTATGGCTACGGATGTCCTGAATGAAACCATGGCGGCATACTGGCGAGGAGAGGCCGCGTCTATCCATTCTCAGGCGAACGAGAGCCGCCCTTACGCAAGAGCTTCCAGAGCTACCCCTGGTCCATCCCAGCTATCGAACCCAGCCAATCGGGTGGCCCACTCCAACGACCCAGCGGCACAGAACTCTGCTACCCTCTGCTGGAATCCTTTCGTTCCCGAACCGAGTCCGCAAGTATTTGCCAGTACAGTACGTCATCGCATGTCGAGTAATTCACTAGGCTTCCCTGAGCCAGGCCGTGCTGCTTCAGCATCGGTCTCACGTCAGTATCGGCAGCACACGCATCTTTCGCGCCGACAATCTTCGATTATTCCCTCGGCGAACAGCCAGCCTTGCGACATCCCGCCCCGCTCAGGATTTTCTGCGAACAATGACACCAGTGCCTTCCAACCGCTAGATTGGCAAAGCCAGGATAGCGAACTTGCTGCACTATCAGAAGAGTTCCCGTGGTGCTACTCAACAGACGGTGGGTCAGAGATGTACTAATCTTGAAAATTGTCACATATGGGGAGTACTGCGGCTGCAATAGATGGTCTGCAAGATGTGCGTGTGCCGGTCCGTGGTTCATCCTACGTACGAATGGGAAGTTGAATTCTGGTAATCTACATCATTAATTCAGATGGAAAAGGAGTTTGGATCTTTCAACTGCGTTTCAAGTGCTGTTGCTTAAATTTTGGTCGTCAAAAAAGCTCATTTACATTTACTATGTCTATTAAAAGATTAATCAGTGATTTCATTGCATCCCTCTTATTTCTTATACCAGCCACTTCCAACCGCATTATCCTTCGCCTTCCCAACATACTTCTCACTCCAGCTCAACCAGTCCCCAGAAGTCGCGTCCGTACCGTTAGCATCGGGGAAGTTAACCTCGCATCCCAGGGCAAGGTAACCCGGAGCAAGCGTGCTCGAAATCAAGTTCACGACGTCCGCAAGCGCAGCCACGACGTTGAACAGCT
Source organism: Lasiodiplodia sp. COLG20 (assembly GCA_009801085.1). Taxonomy (NCBI): domain Eukaryota; kingdom Fungi; phylum Ascomycota; class Dothideomycetes; order Botryosphaeriales; family Botryosphaeriaceae; genus Lasiodiplodia; species Lasiodiplodia sp. COLG20. Next base: position 17,544 of record VNWV01000047.1, read on the forward strand.
CAGCCGGGAAGTTAGCATAGACGGCATTGTACAAAAAGCACGACAACCCCTGCACACTCGTCGGCAGATCGAGCGGGCCAAGCACAAAGCTCTCATCCGCACCCGCGCCACCCAGCGGCGGCAGCGCATACAGATAGACATCCAAAATCCCACCAACCGCCTCGACCAGCGTCATCGGCGTCCTGCGCCTATACCACCCGGCCTCAGGAATCCGCTCGGGCACGTGCGTGTACGTCAGCTCCGGATCGTCCCACGCGCCTTCGCGGTCCGGCTTGGCGCCGTAGAACGCGGTGACGGAGGCCTCGTTGGCGACGCCGCCGGCGCCGAGCGTGCCGTTGCTCATGAAGCCCGGGATGAAGTAGTACGCGCCCATGACGACGGCGGCGCTGGGCACGTTGAAGTAGAACTGCTTGTTGGCGGCCTTCGACGCGGCGTAGCGCCGCGCGAAGTGCGCTTTGATGGCCGAGACGCTGTAGGTGCCGTTGCCCGTGTCGAGGGCGCGCTGGTGCAGTTGCTGGAAGAGAGTGGGTTGGAAGGAGATGTTGTCGCCGGCGAGGTAGAAGTCCGCGCGGGTGGCGGAGGCGTCGCCTTCGTTGAACTTGCCTGGGGGGTGTGGGTGTTAGACGTGGGGGGTGGTGGATGGGAGGGAGGGAGGCTGGGAGGCTGGGCTTACCGTGGCCGGAGATGCCGGATGGTGTGCCGAAGATGTCGTTCAGCGCGCCGTTCAGGAGGCCGACGCGGTCATCCGGGCCGCCGATGCTCATCTTCTGTGAGAGGATGTCGCCGCCGTCGATGTCTCCGCCGACTGCGAGCAGTGCAGCCAGATCGGGCCCCATGTTGAACAAGGCCTGTGTGCCTTCAATGAGCTCGCCGATGGTGGCAATGCCATTGCGGGGGATGTAACCGTGGTTCGCGAGAGTGTTCAGGCCGGGGCAGGGACCGCGCTGGTCGGTGTCTCCAGGAGCTTGGAAAGGATAATCATCTGTGGACCCGCATCAATAAGCGTCTCGAGTGGTAGGATGAGCGCAAAAGAACGTACCCTCTGGGAAACGCTTGTGGCCATCGACAGCGTCGTCAGTTGGGATTAGGCCGAGAACAGAGTCGACCAATGCCTCGACAGTGCCGCCAAGAAGAGTCGTAACGCCATTAACAAGACCAGTTCCGAGCTGACGGGGAGTGTGAACAACAGGCCCGGGAGCGGGGCGGCCGGCAGCGTGCTCTTGTAAGCGTCTCTCAATCTCCTGTCGGGCAACAGGGTGGTTGAGGAGGGCGTCCATGCCGTCTGGCTTAAGCCACGGGAATGCAAGCGTGGATGGCGCAAAGAGCGCGGCGAGGGCGAAGGAGTACAGCATTGTGAACGAGTGAATGCGGCTACCACACAACTGATTGCCATTCGAAGAATTCAAACACCTCTTTATACAAAAGCAACCTTATTGGCCTTTCATCCCGAATCTCGATCGCGATCACAGCAACCTGCACAGCGCAGAGTTGATTGCGTATGTGGCAGCACAAGGACAGGACCACAGAGCGCCACGACGGTGAAAAGAGGCATTTCCTGTTCAGGTCTTCCACGATCCAGATTCTGAGTGCGGATACTGATGAATGGATGACGGTGATAGGCTGAAGGCTGAGATTAGAGCTCCCGTGCGGCGCTCAAGAGGATCCACAACGCCCACATGGGGAAGCACTGCGAGTTCGCGTAGAGAGACGGTACTTGAAAGAGTAAAATCCCCGGTTACATTGCCCACTTCGGCCACGGAGCATCCGCGGCGCTGGTTTACGATCTTCCCGCTCCGTATCCGATAAGCGACATGCGGATCGTCTTGAATCATCTTGGAATAAACATCTTCGCACGGCACTTGGCACTTCAGAGACGACCAACCGGGAAACCAGAAGGCAGGTAAATGGAATAGAGTGTAAGAAAAGAGACGTAACCAGCAGGGAAGCCATTTCTCCGAGCAAACTGTCACTGCAGTAGCTCGAGCGGATTATAACCGAAGCGCTGATCTCCCGGCTTGACAGCTGTAGCCGCCTTAGCCAGTCTTTGTGGCGGTGGCCAGCATCCACATTTACAAATTCCCGCCATACGACTGGTACGGCCGTTCTCTTAGCGCATGTTCGGACCAACTCCGACGCGGGCTCCTTTCCGTCTTCGGTCAAGCCTCGGGTGGAGACCAGTGAGGTCATGTTTGGGTCATGGTCGACTTTGGGAGGATTTGGCCACGCTTAAGCTGCAAGCCGGCCAATCCATGCCCAAGCAAGTGAGCCTTTGTCGTTGCACGCGTTGTTATTCTTCTGATTGGTGGTGAAACTTTTCGAGTCGTTCATTCCTTTTGCGGCCTGTGCTCAGCCTTGCTGAGGACCGTCGAATGCTAACGCAGAGGAACGAGTGAGACGGGAAGAACACATGAGTTCGTAGGTGTTTCGATTGTAGACTGAAAACTACTATTATATACGAGTAAGGGCTATCTGTGCCCTGCAGCCTAGTTCAGCTTGAATTAGAGGGAGGCTTATTTTGGAACAATTCCCACAGGATACTATACATCCCCATACCCAGGTATACCCTTACGTTCGTTGCTCCACTTCTGGTACCGCCAAAGATATTGTTGCGAGAATTTCCTCCGGTCTGCTTGACGGATTAGCCCAGTCATGATAATGTATTTGCGTGATTCTGCGCTTACTCTCGCTGCTCGTGAATTTGAGAGATATCTCCTTACAATATATTCTGTTCTCATTTTCATACTTGCCAAGGGCTTCCGGGTAAAGGGGAATTGCGGCAAAGCCCGGCTTTCCTTCACTATCCCGCGATGGATGTATGACGGCCATAGAAAACTTCTCGTCGCGAGACTTGTCTCTTGGAACAAAGCTCACGTGGGAATCACTTGACTCGCCCTCGTTTTGCGGTCCATTTTCTTCATCCCAAATATCTTTGTCTTTATCGATCTTGAAGTTTTGGTGAACTAGAAGATGTAACCTTTTAGTATCGAATTCGATGATGAACTTCCATAAGGTATGCTTACACTTTATGATCGCAATGGATCTACCATCAACCCCAGCGCCGTATATAACAATTCTACGGTCTGGAACTCCGTTCTCTAGTATTGTGCCTGAATTTGAGCTTCCACTCTATCCGCCGTTAATTAGCAATGTAGACAACCTTTCCAGAAAGCTGAAATCAACTTACCTCCGATGACCTGGCTTGAGTTTCCTTCCATATCTGAATGGAAGCCGCATTATTCTTCCACTTCAACGGATCAGGCTCAATGCTCTTTGTTTGAAAGTGGTTTTTGAATAGCGGTAAGGACCCGGCCTTAGCCATTCCTTTTCTGGCCGCTCTGGTGAGCGTCTTGCCCGTGGTGAAGTGCGGGATAATGTTGACGTCTTCCAGATCAAAACTGAAGAAATATTCAGCATTTTTACGCCATCGAAAGGCATGTATAAGAAATGGGAGACTGACACATCGTAGAGCTCATGCCGAGTTACCAGGGCCTGAAAAGACTGTGCATCTGTTTATTACAATTCTGAGTGCTGAGTAGACTAGTGGAAGTCGGAGAGGTGCTTACTACTCCTTGATTTGAACGCATACTCCATAGTCATGTCGACTGCGCTGGTAAGCGACATCCACGTAGCTCTGCCAGACATGTCAAACGGCTTGAAGCAGTACAGTGGGATGAGGTGGTGATTCTTCCCGGCTTTAGCGAGAAATTTGTCTTAGCACTGATACATGGCAAAAGTTACTGGGAATGCTTCAGTGGATCGACTCACCGAAGTAAATCCTGTCAGAGCTACCATAACGGAGACGATTTTCAAAGTGCAGGCCCTGAGGGACCCGTTTGATCTTCACTGCAATGGCTTTCCATTCACTGTCCCAACGGAACCACATGCTTAAGTAAAATACTTCGGGTTAGTAAGCGCGTGACAGATACAATGCTTCATGGAGGCCACTTACCCATCCTTGCTGATTTTGCGAAGCTCATGCTCATTTGCAGAGCTTGATTGGGTTGAGGCAGCGTCTGGTGGAATGTCGGCCGCCATGTACGCCTCTCTGAAATCCTTAAGGTCCCTGTAAACCTCACGAGCGGAAGGCCTGTCTACAGAGTGTGGTTCAAGCATCCTTCTAATGAGTTCTAAAAGCCTATTTAAGAAAGTCTCGGTCCTTTTTTTGATGGCTTCTTCCACTTCAAGGTTTCTGGGAAGGGATTCCATGAAGTCATCCACCTCTGGCTTAAGGATGAACTCTCCGGTTTTCGGGTCTTTTGCATGGAAACTGACGTCCTTCCCAACGTGCGCTTCATGACTGTCGGTGACCCTTACCTTGTCCAACTCTTCAACACCATCACGGCCACGGACCCAGAACGTCGCGACCTCCAGGAGAATACACCCGAATGACCAGATGTCAAAGCGACGGTTTGGCTTTTCAAAATCCTTGCGTGGTGCTGCATATACTGCTGTGCCCGGCATGAAGCGAATATCGGAGGATCTTCCTTTCTCAACAGCCTTAAGTACCGACTGTCCGAAGTCTGTGATAAGACACTTCCCGCCTTTATCGACCAATATATTTGCTGGCTTAAGGTCAAAATGACAACCGATGAGTGATTTATCCACATGGCTCGATCCTACGTTGAGGTCTTCCAGCTTCTCGGCTTCTTCTCCGACATTGTGGACCTTTGACAACGCCTCGGCGATGCCAATCATTTGGTTCCAAAATGAGGCACTGTGAGACCGGCTATCGCAGTGGACCTGACCATTGTACTTCGGGTCTCGCAAGAACTCTTTGAGGCTGGTCTCTGCTCGGGGAAAGATGATGTTGAAAGTCTCGCCCAACGAATATGTCTTGATCATGCGGACGATGTGTGGGTGGTCCAGTTTACGGACCATTTGGAGTGCCACCTTCTCGTGTGCGGCTTGAGTGACAAAAAGATCGCTCTCTTTGACGGAAATCTCTTTCCTTGCAAACTCGCTGATGTTGAGGTCCTGCGTAAACTTTAAGTGTCCGCTGCTTTATGTTTTGGGCGAAAGGGGCATAGGAAAGAGGTAGATAATACTTTGAAGTCCTGATATCCCTCAGCAATTGTAAATGCTACGACCTTCGCATTTCCTGAATCGCTCGATATGTCTTCCTTTTCGATGAAGGGCAAAATCCTCTCTTTGCCCCATTTAACATAAGAGGAGTTACTCAGTGTTGGTACACAGAAGCGAGGAAGCTCTCTCAAAAATTCCCTGGCTGTGCTGATGGCAATCTCTTCATCGTCCTCCTTGTAGCCGGGCCAAACCTTGTTCAGAAACTCTTCGGGTCTCTTGCCGATCCAGCTTTCAAGCTGGCTGTCCTTTCGTTCTTTCCATGGAAAATATTGGATGAGTTGCGTGTGACGGATTAACACCAGCAATGCAAGACTTGAAACATAGTCCTGCGGGATTTCGGACTTGTACTTGTCTTCAGACTTCGCAAAATCGTCAAGCTTGGCCCTCGAATCCGTCTTGCATGATTCGCACGTGCATGCAAGGATATCGCTGACTGCATTTTCCGTGAACAGCTTCCTTAGTTTAGGCTCGGGGAAGAAGCTGTTCGCGTGTGCGTCCGGACTGAGGTAGACTTGGGTTTTGAGAAGCTGTTGTCTGTAATAGAAACAAGTCTTCCTAGCCTCTGGACTTGTTGTTGGTGCGTCTGCACCCGATGGGCTTTCCATCCCGCATCTCAAGGACTGATGCTGCGCCGGAATACTTGTGGAACCGGTCGGGGCTGAGGACTGCACTTATCTCCATCCAGTAGTTGATCTGAAACAAAAGGGTTAGGCAAAGGTGTTAGGAAACACAGCCGTCTAGTCTTTGTCGGATGCGCGTTGAGAGGAGATGATTTATGCAGAGTGTCAGCCTGAACACCCCATCGTGGCTGCAAGACGGTGAGATAACAGGCCTCCCGCCCAGCTTGCTCGATAGTGTAATGCGCGCAGCCACGTGTGGCTGCAGGCAACCGCGCACAATCTGGAGCGAGTGGCGCGAGCGGGTCAGGAAAACGCCGTGATGTGATTCACGTGCAGGACGTGCAGGGATATATTGATTATCGTTACATGCTCCACAAGCAGGGCGCTTGATTAGGAATGGAAACGCCCCGGGATCGACATCATTATCGGGGCTGGGGGGAAGGGAAAAGTGCTGCCTAGACCATCTCTTTTATTCCAGACACAGAATCAGCCTCGCCGCCCGCAACTCTCTTTTTCCGCCTCCAGTCAATGAAAAGCCACCAACCGACCGTAAGGACCAGTAGGATAATTGTGAGGCCGAGGAATATCCAAAGCTCGCTTTCAAGGTGCAATGTCACTGAATGCGCCTCTCGGTTTATTGTTATGTATCCCATGCTAAGCAGCTGCTATTCTTCGTCAGCCAGAAAAAGCGATATGCAGCGTTGCATCAACGGCTCACCGAGGCAAAAGAGGCAGGCAGGTAAATCAGCGTGAGAACTGTTATCGTCTTTAAAGATCGAGAATCATGGTAGACTTTCTTTGACAAGTCAACCATTGTGTTGCTATCCACTCTGGCCAATTTCATGATCTCAGTGGACGATGTGCTACTGCACTGGAGAGCTGTGAGGCCACGAACTGAGACGATTGATTGCATCTAAAATAGCGATCAGACTTGAGGGACATTCGATCCGCGGGACTACGCACCAATTTGGCTACAGAATCAAGCCGCACAATCATGGTCTCGACTCTTCGTCGATGCTGCGCTGTCCTCGAAATGCATATTTCCACACTGCCATGAGCTTCCGATCCATGCTGAAAAAGGCCGGCGACCTTATGGGATACGTCCAGGTTGTTCGTCAGCATGTTTCGGATGCTGTGCAATTCATCATGCAGTACTTCAAGCTGTTGCATATCGGGAAACTCGATCCAAACAGCGCCGATCTTGGAGTCTTTCCCTCTGCTGGGCAGGTCCGAGTTGTGGGCTCGAGTTTTCTTATGCGATATTATTAGTATTATTGGCCTTTTTGAGCAGTAAATACTTACGAGCTCATTGATCTTTTCATCAACTTCGTTGAAATATGCCCCCCATTGCCTCGATGTTGATGCAAGAGCCAGAATGTGGATGCCTTCCCATTTCACTGAGCTGTTGCTATCTTTGTGGATTTCCCTTAATCTCCTCGAGAACGAATCAGATGGATTCAGCGAGATGAAGACATTCTCATCTTTCTGACAGTTTCGTTTATGGTATATACCAATTTGACGGATAGACCAAGGGTTTGGACAGGAATCTCGACCATTTCTCTCAATATGCTTTACCAAATAACAAATTTCTGTGAAATTCAGCGATGACCATTGGCAGACTTTTGGGGGCGGTTTCACCAGTAACTGCAGAATTTGGGTGCGAGAGAACTTGACAGCAGCCCACAGACTCATTGACGGGGCTTGTAAACTCCCCGAAAGCGCTCAACAGATCAAATATCGCGGGGAACACCGCAAATTGGGTGAGCATCTTCCGAAACACATCAAAAGATATCCAGAATTTTCCCCATGATGTCTGCTGCGCAATTGATCTGCAACATCGAGATTGAATCAGCGGTCGGGCTGAATTACGGATAATGGCGCTTTACATGATCTTTATTCCTTGGGAAGATGGCTTTGCAAGGTGTTCACTCAGTCCGGTCGCATCAAGGATCGCTGGGGCTGAAACATCTCATCAGTACCAAAACCAGAGTTGGATATAATAGTCCTCACCAAGTTTGCTTTCCATCTGCATGACTTGCACAGCAGTCTTGTTATCCGACACGAATAAACGATTGGAATCGCTTTTGAAAACCTCGCGATCCGCCTCCACATCGAAAAGGTATGGATCGTACGCCTGGGTCGGAAGGCATGCGGGGTAGGTTTCCCCAATCCATAGCAAGACTCATACACAACAAGTAAGGGACACAGCAAGAACGGCTGACGTTTGGAGAGGTATAATCGCTCTTATACCCCCCTGTTCATGCGAGTAAGGCTGACCCAGCTGAGCCTTGCGGGGCAATGACGCGATTCTAAACCAATGGTTTAAGAATGAGGTTGTGATGCATATCTAGTCAAGCCCAGCCTCGCTACAGCAATCGGCTGCGAGAGGGGACTGTACAACATGGGGCAGATTTTGATATTCTTTCAATAGCTATGCAAATCAGACCGGCTTCCATCACTCAAAACTCTATACAAATTCATCTTAGTTGCTCCTCTGATCATACCGTTCCGGCGTCACGCTCTATAAGTCGGAGGTTCGGCGCTCTCCTCCTGCAACTTTACGATCTCGTCCTGCGGAAGGCGAAGTCAGCACATTCTCACATGGAGTCCAAGGCGTACACGTACATTTGACAGTTTCCTCTTTACGAAAATGCTCCACTGCCCCCGTTTGTCGAGTTGCTGATTGTTTCAGTGACCGAACGTTGAGCCCTGCCGTCGTCGAAGCATGCCTACATCTATTTGATAATCGTCCCCAAATTCCGCCTTCTTGCTTTCGAGGAAGTCCAAAAGAACGTTTTTCGAGATGTAACTGCCTGTGTCAGCCTCACGCGTTGATAGTTCAGCTTAGATAGCTAACCGTCCTTGCAGGGTCTGCTGTTGGTAGCCAGCCCCACCCATGGCGAAAATGATTTGGGAAATTGTCCCAGGCTCAGCCAGCCTCAGAATATCAGCCGTATATAGGCGAGGCAGACAGCAGGCAAAAGGAGGCAAAGCATAGCAGGCAGCAGCCAATTCCTGCTTGTGCGCAATTTGTGTTCGTGGATGCAGACGTGCAACCAACCTATTGGTCGGAGATAATCGTGCCGGGGTGGACTACCGTAGTACAAAAAGCCACGGCGCTAATAATTTGCACATCCTGGGATTTGCACAGCCGCGTCGCGGGTCATGCCGATTCAATCTGCAGGACGATGGGGTCTTGGCTGTTTGACCGGTCGGAGCTGGGACACAGAGCCTCGTGGGACACCATTTAACCCAATAAGTTCTCACGCGAATGGATGCATCCCGCCAATAACGCACAGTAGCTCAACGCGCCCGCATGACGTTTGCAGCTGCTGCACCCACGCTGTCAGGTACTCTCGACTTTTGTTTCGTCCACGAGAACCCTCAGAAGCCAGATGGCCGAGAACCACGAAATGTCATCCCAGACTACTGGTTGCCGTAGTCGCAACAGCTTTGCAGATGAAGATAGCGTGCTACCCACAGGGCCACATGGCCTCAGGCCATAGAATGCGACACTTGTACCATCGAATAATCTCACTGTCCTGGATGTCATCGCGCTCATCTTGAACAAAATGGTGAACTGCTCGACTTGTATAATTAAATATCAGACGCTGATATGTTTCAAGGTCGGAACGGGTATTTTCACCAACCCAGCAGCCGTAATGGTGCTGACCAGGTCTAAGACCGTCAGCATGGTCCTATGGTTCGTCGGTGGACTTTATTCTTTCATTTGGTGGGTGAAGTTCCGTTCAACGTGTATCTCCGACCCTATCATTTCACTGCAGAAGGCTAATTATACATCTTAGTCTCTTGATCTATCTCGAATTTGCTTCAGCATTCCACTATAATGGTGGAGAGCTCATTTATGTGAGGCTGTAACAAACGCTGCAAACTGCCAATCGCTGATGCTAAATAGCTCGACCGATCTTACAACTGCATACCTCTTCTTGCAACTGTACTCTTCTCTGGATACTTCATTACGCTTGCCAACACCGTCGGCAATTCCATTGCATTTGCCAAACACATTCTTGTTGTCGCGACCGGAGAGTCCGACTTCAACGACAAGGCTGAGCTCGTGCGTTTCATCGCGATCTCCATCCTGACAGTAGTCTGCTTTTTGCACATGATATCCAACAACCTCGTCTTGTTTCTGAACAAGGCCTTTGCGTATTTCAAAGTCCTTCTCCTCTTCGTCGTTGCTTGTAGAGGATTTTACAAGCGCAATCCAGAAGCCCTAAGTGATTGGAGTGGAGCAAGTGATTTCAAAAGCAGCATGGCGGCTCTAGTGCCTATCTTCTACGCGTTCGAAGGTTGGGAAAACGCGACTTACGTAAGTCTTGTTGTCCATTGAAATAGAAGTGCGGAGTTCAGCTCACAAGCCGCTTTCAGGTCACTGGAGAGTTCCAGCGTATGAGCACAGGAAACGTGGAAGACAAAAAGAAGCTCGGACAAGGATCTTTCGTAGCTGTATTTATAGTCACAGCCCTATACATGCTAGCTACCGCCGGCTATGTAAGGATAAGATGCACTACAATTCAGTCTGCTGCTGCTAACTTTGACAAGTTCTCCGTGTTAACATATCATGACATTGAGAAACAAGAAGGATTAGGTGGGATCTGTCTATAGTTACCCAATTTGCCCAAGCGGTGAGCAGCCCGTACTCGTGTCTTGTACCCAGCTCCACTAACTCTCAGGGGAAGGCTTTTGGTAGCTCTGTCGGCATTGCTATATGCATCTCCCTCTCCGCAGTTGGCAATCTCATTGCTGTCATATACACTTACAGCAGAGTCAAACAGTCAATGGCTATCCAGAACTTTCTTCCATTCTCCAATCTACTGAAACGGAACAAAGACCATCCGATTGGAGGTATAGTTGTTCACTGGATCGTCACAGCAGCTACAATAATTGCCCTTCCGAACGATGCCGATGGGTACGGCTTCGTCGTCGGAATATTTTCGTATGGACATACCATCATTGCCGGTAAGGGTTCTGACGGGATGAATTCTAATACATATGCAAACAATTCTGCTGACTTCACGAAGTCTTCACAGGTTTGGGGTTTGTCTGGATCAGCTCTACGGTTGACCGCACAGAATGGTTTAGATACGCCGATGGATGGCAAGCCGATTTCAGCTGGTGGAACCACGGGTACAATCGCGTCGCCATTGCATTGGTGTTCATTCTACTCAACATGAATGTTGTCGTGTGCGCCCCCATGAACCTGAAGGGCAACGCTAACGGCATTCCTCGTTGGCATTGGCCTGTCATATTCTTTGCGGTGGAAGGAGTTTCATTAATTTACTGGGCGATCTTGAGGCTCATGGATACACAGCGCTTCGAGGATATCATGAAGTTCCGACTTCATATTTATACTGCGGAGAGCAATCCGGACGCAGCGGAAAAGGAAGAATCAAGGTTGGATGGAAGCAGACGGAGAGTGCATGTCGAGGTAAGTTCAAGCTTGCAATCGTGCTTCGCATGGTTCATGAAGCTGACAGCAAGAAGTATAGCCAAACGGCGTACGGGAAGCTCATCGATACGACCAGAGGGTTTGGAAAGAAATTGCAGAAACATTTTTGGTAGAGGAAGCGCTGTTGTTTTTTGTTGGCGCAGAATGCATGCCACTCTACATGGCATTCGGACCCTGTGTCATTTGTATTGATTGTTTCACTTTGTTCGCATTTCTGTTGTTGCGCATGCATTAGTAGGCGCATCGGGGCGCCTCGTGAAGCGGATGTTCGAAGCATTAAATTAATGTTTGTACGGCTCATTCATCATTCAAAAATAATAAGTTTCATCTTAGCTACCATGTCGCAAGTAGGTGATGCTGGAGTCCGGGCTGAGCCTGTTTTGATTGGTGCTGGAATCGCTAGTCAGCTGATGGGGGCGCTTACGAGAGAATTCCTACCCCGCAGGAGAATCTCCAAACGCAAGGCTGAGAGCTCGACTTGCCTCTTCACAGTCCTCACATTGCTTTCTACGTTTTCAAACTCCACTGTTTGCTACCGGTCATGCCTATAGGATTCGGGCTAAGAACTCAACCGACCTACAAGTACAGCCCCTTGGACGAGGTCAATGCAATTCGGCTCCTCCGACTGGACGACGAGCCCAACGCATCTGAAGACGATGTCCATGGAACGCTCATCCACACTACGCTCGACAGCGCCCCACCTTACTTTGCCCTCAGCTACTGCTGGGGAAGGTCGAAACAGAAAAGTGCCCTTTTCTGCGACGGAAAGCCCCTTCGAATCACTTCGAGCCTCGCAGAAGCGCTTCGCCGGCTCCGGTCACTCCCATCCAATCAAGCGCAACATCCTGGATGGGACCTAGAGAGCAGATATTTCTGGATAGACCAGATCTGCATTAATCAGGCCGATATGGAAGAACGACAGTCCCAGGTGCAGATTATGGGTCAGATCTACAGCCACGCTATTCGGACGCTGATCTGGCTGGGACCTGATCCGAATGAGGTCGCATATGAAGGTTTCGATCTGGCTGGAAGACTTCTGAGAATGGTAGATGACGAAACGAGGAAGATGGGAGGATCCACACGCCGTTTAGGAACGGCAGGGTTCGACCAAAGAATCGCAAATATTCTCCAGCAGCTGCATTTGGAGCACGGCAGTACAAGCGTCAACAGCAAACCTTGGTCAAGTTTCATTGACCTTGCCTCTCGCCCGTGGACTACCAGACTTTGGGTAATACAGGAAGTCGTCTTGTCCGCAAAGGAGCCTGTTGTACTGTGCGGGCGCTTCACGTGCGACTGGGCTTCGTTTGCGTGTGCTGCGTCATTCATCCTTTCAGACCCTGCGGATACAGCGCTTTTCGTGACGTATGACAGGCGTAACTGTCTTTACTGCATCAATCGGATTGAACGTATTCGAGAGAGTGGAAACAATAGACCGAGCCTTGCTACTTTGGTCAAATTAACAAGCGATATGTGGTTCACTTCAAACCCTCGAGATAAGATCTTTGGTCTTCCTGGCTTGGCATATGAAGCAAGAAATATTGGTCAGCTACCAGAAGCCCTGCAGCCTGATTACCGCTCAAAAACAGCCAGGATTTATGCCAGAGTTGCAAGGTATTTCATCATGCAGCATCCACAGACCCTGGCCCCAATATGTTCGGATCTCTACGCATATACCTTGCCTTGGACACGGAACTATTCATGTTCGAGGTTTTGTCAGAAAGGAATTCCAACATGGACGCCAGATTGGGGCCATAACCGAGCAATGCCGCTCTGGACAAACGTCATGAGCATTGAGACCGGAGAACCAAGCAGTGAGGCTAGCTACACAAATCCGGGTTACAAGTGCAGCCTCGAATTTGACTCCCGATGTTCTGCCGCTGCGGACATTCCTGTCTGTAAACATCCTAATGGAAATAGCGGCCATATGAAGCTCCGAGGCATCATAGTTGATACGGTCACGATATGCTTGCCTGTTGGAACAGCGTTTGGTCAACGACAGCGCCTACATGGCCGGATCAGACATTTGAGAGAATACCTTAGCCAAGAGGTCAGGGGCGAAATGCAGCGACTGCACAAAACGGTAGATGTAATCGACCGGGGACTTCTGACAGCCTACGAGATCTTTTCTGTATTCCGGCGGCCATTGATCTTGCGAATTTTGGAGGCTGCTACAGCGAGACGACCAGATATAGGACCGCTTCTTATGCTTCAGATCCTCACGCGAATCTTGACTTCAACGATCGCAACTCCTTCTCATGATGCGACTTTCGACCTCAACGAATATTATTTATCCGAGCTACGTAAACTTTGCACGGTTTTAGTCAGCCTCATTTCCGACGAACGCCGACAAACTGCACGACCCAAATATTTCCAAGAATATGACGAGACGTTGAGAACTTTCGGAAGTTCTGAACAACGGTGGGGTGATTTCGTAGGGTATACTTGTCATGGAAAACGGTTCTTCATCACATCAGCTGGCAGAATGGGAATCGGACCACCTTGTATGACGAAAGGGGACATTGTGAGCGTACTTTATGGGAGCGGTGTTCCCTTCATTCTGAGACAAAAGACAAGTTCCAAACAAGCGATCGGTCTTCAGAGAACTCGAAAAAGCGACCTCTTCGCCATCATTGGACCCTGTTATGTGGATGGGATCATGAAGGGGGAGGCTGTGGAAGCAAAACGAGAAGGATGACTGTACGAGCAAGACTTTGAGATATTTTGAGCTTGGGCGTGGTTATTCTAGGATCGAGGAAATTTTGAGATTCTACTTCAGTCTATTGAGAGGCAACTTTCCGTAAGCAAACGTTGCACTTACTCCCCGATCAGTCCGTGGCACTGCCCTCTAATCCATGCGAAGGATGCGGCTCTGCTGTACTGTAACAAGCTTCAGCAACTCAGATGACCAAGCCCCGCTCAGCTGGCCCCCACCATGTCAGCCTTTCGCACAAGCGTCAGCGCCAAGACATGCACTCCGCCTTGTGGAGCAGCAAGCACTGAGAGCGATCGGCACATCAAAACCAATACAATTGTGAGCAACTAGTGCCGTTTCTCGAAAATGTAGGGATGCCTTCTACTTGCGGTCAAAACTCCTAGACATAGGATTCCAGGTGTCATATTGTTTTCCAAACTTATCAATAGGGCCGGAGCCCCCTGTACTTCATTAAGAATGCTGCGAACCAGGTTCGCACACATTCGTGTTGGTTCGATTACTCAGAATGCTTTTGGTCGGGAAGTGGCTCCTTTCGAAAATAGAGAAATGATCATCCTCCCAAGCCAAACTTTGAAAAGGCAGCGACTGCCATGGCATAGCCAACAATTATCACTTTCTTGACGAAATGGATTTTCTTCACGGTCTGAGCTTTGCGGAGTCGATGGGGCTGAATATCATTTTCCAGGACCCTTTCCTCTATAAAAACAAAACATGTTGGCAGCAAACTGACAATGACATTGCCGGTATTGGTGTAAGTTCCAGTGTCCCATCCAAGCAAATAGCAACATTTAAGCGGTGAACAGGTTGTTTCAGCTTTCATAGCAACTGCAACTTTTACAGTAATTTTGTCAGTATGCGCAGCCATACTTGACGGCCTTTCGAGCCCTGGAGGCGTTTTACCGAATAAAGTAAATGCATGGCTTCGGCGAAAAGTTCCCCGAGGACTGCAAGAAGAACGGGACTCATGGCGCAAGGTGTTGGAACAGATAATGATTGTCTTGTCCGACCAGCAGCTTCTCACAGGCATCACCATAATGGTTAGCGGCTACGTCCGAGCGCGGAACACTGGCGTCTTCGACGAGAGCTGGCCATACATCGTTCATCTTCAAGAGAACCATTTCCACCTGATTGTGTACCTGAGCTGTTTGTCTAGCAGCTCTCACCTAGCAAGTGTGGTAACTCTCAAAAGTTATTTCCGCACGCGCTACGCTCCAGCCCGAATTCGCTTGGCCCTGGTAGTCATTTTTGCCCTTCTACTCGCTACGTCCTTCGTCATGTCATGGCCTTTTGGACTCTCCGCATTGGCTGACGTCATTGCCTACGGGGGTGTGGTGTACGAGGGAGACAAACCCACGCTGGGAAATGAGTATCGCGTCCTCTTCTGGTCCTTGAATGGTATTGCAGCATTGCTAATGCTCTATCCGTTCTGGATTGCAATCATCAATATCTTTGAAAATCTCAGGGATAGAATACAGAACAAGATCAGTAGCATTTGGCACACCCAGTCCCGCTGGTCACCGACGTACTGGATACGCTCAGCAGCATACCTCCTGAGAGGGCGAAGACACCGTTCACAACAGAAAGGACCGACGCGCTTCAAGAGGCTCATTTGGTTTCTTCTTCTCGGGTCTACCCGCACGGCGTTCTTCCAGCAGCTGTTCTTCTTCTTCGTATCCCTGGGATATGTGTTTGTCCAAAAGACGGCTAATAGCCCGTACCCAGACGTCTTTTGCGATCTTACTACAAGCGGACCTGAACGCTGGGGATTTGGTCAGATTTTGCCGGTGCTCTTGCTCGCACAACCTATCATGTCCGCTGTGACAGCATACTACGGTAAGTGCAAATGAGACAAGGGGACCCCTTTACGAAACAGTTTACTGACTTTGGTCTCTCATGAAGATGTGTTCAAACCTCCAAAGGCTCCTGAAACCTCAGTCTCAACCCATCAACTACTACCGCAGCACGAGGCACAGGAAGCAGACGATGTCGAGCTGGGAAGCACGAGGTCTGAGGAAAGGAACAAGAGTAGACGGAACAGCGAGTGATGTCATTGGAATGTGCGAGTTCTAATACGGACTCTGTATTTACTTGTAGCCTTTTTCATCAAAAGTCTTCATTCCCCTGTACTAGTAGAGCTCTGGATAAGCAGCCTTAATAATGTCAGATCCCTTCTCAGCGATCATGTACACAGCGTTCTGAATGCGACAGTCGGGAATGACTGGGATCACAGATGCGTCGATTACCCGAAGGTTCTTGACGCTGTGGACCCGGAGCTTTCCATCGACAACACCCTGCTCAATGTTCTTCGAAAGACGGGTGGTGCCGCAAGGATCTACAAGTTGTGAGGAAGAATTTGGAGAGGACACACGGGGAAGAACTTACGAAAGCCAGTCTGCGAGCGCTCGAGGATCATCTTGATCATAGCCTCGTCGGACGTCCTTGGCATGGGCCACGGATAGTCGCCCTCGATGATGTCCTTCATCCCCTCGCCGTTCATGACGATGTCATCAATGAAGCGAACGCCTTCCCTCAAGGCGATGAGATCGAGCTTGTTGGAGAAGAAGTTGATGTTGATCTTTGCCTGATCGAGGGGGTCGGCCGAGTTCAGCGTGACGGTGCCGTTCTGAGACAGAGGCCGCAGTAGGTCAACGATGACGGTGAAGTAGTCGCCTTGCGGGGGCGTGGGGAAGTGCCATTGAAAGGCGTCGCAGAACATGGGCTGGGGTCGTTAGCGGAACTCCTGCGCCGCAGGAGTTGAGTACTCACCACAAAATCAACTTCAAAGTGCGGCTGTCCTCCAGGACCAAAGGGGTCAACGCCGTCGTTCTTCTCGAGATACTCGACATATTCCTTCTGCTTCTTGAGACGCTCGTCAATTCTGGGCAGCCCAATCAGTTCGAGAAGACCACTGCTCAGGGGCCCAGTTCGATCACGACGGTACGCAGCGACGGCACCGTCTTTCTCGGCACCCGCCCGGAGGAGGTGGTTGTCAAGGCCATAGCCATCCTTGAGTTTGAATACGTGCGAGAGGATGGGGTGATCCAGCAGGTTCTGTCCGACGTGAGGCGAGTCCACCACGGTCTCGATACCGAACGCAGCAAGCTCCTTCGCGGGGCCAATGCCGGAAAGCATCAACAACTTCGGGGCTTCGTAGACACCAGAAGACACGATGACTTCATGCTTCGCACGCAGAGAAAAGTCGTTGCCATCGGGCGTGATGACCTCAATACCAACAACCGTGTCCCCCTCGATGATGAGACGCTTCGAGTTGGTTTGCGACAGGACGGTGACGTTTTCCTTGCCCTCGAGGAAGACCCAGCTGGAAGACTGGACGCCCTTGTAGATGGAACTGACTGCGGTGGCCAGGCCGTGCATCTCGCCGTCGTAAATCTCGTCGTTCAGCTTCTCGCCCTTGCTGACCCAGGCTTTCTTCAGGGCGTCGCGGAATGGAGCGGACTCAGAGACGAGCTCAACGGGCGAAACGTGGAGTGGACCGTCAGTGCCGATGTGCTTCAGATACTCTGGGAATTGCTTGTCGTCATCATGGAAGGTGGCCGGCTGTCACTACCATGTTAGTCTGATTGCAGTGTGAAACGCAATGGAGTACAGACCTTGTCAAAGTACTCCCTGCACGTGTCTCAAGTCCATTCATCACCACCGTAGTTTGCCCACTCGTCGAAAGTAGCCCGGCTTCCCCTGATCCAAGTGTAGTAGTTCAGGCAGCTACTACCACCAAGGACTTTGCCACGGGTGTTGGGCTTTTCGACCCGAGTGTATTCAGGGCGATCGATCATGGTCGTTTTGTAGGCCCAGTCCCACGGGCTGCCGCGCAGATCGAAGGCACGAGCAGGAGTCGTGATGGCTTCATTGTCTTTTGGATTGCTGTTCAGGTGTTGGAAATCACTTTCACGATGAGATTGAGATCAGAGAACTTACTTGACTCCAGCTTCGATCACAAGAACCGAAACATTCGGATTTTCAGCCAAACGACCGGCCACTACACAACCAGCAGTACCGCCTAATCTTCGAGTCAGACCATAGACCTCAAAACTCAAGAGAAATATGAGAATCTCTCGTCACGTACCACCAACGACGATGAAGTCGAACTCTTTGGGGATGTTGCGAACACGGGACATCTTGGAATGAGAAGCAAATGTTTGTGTGAAAGATGTAGATGAGTGATGCTGCTGTGAATGTCTGCTGCAGTTGAAGTGAGAGGCAGATACTTATATTTTCTTCTGAGTATACTGGATGGTATCCTCGGATGTTTGAGTCAAAAAGCTGGATCACTCAGGCTGCAGACTGCTGACAATGCCTGCGCAGTGCTCGCCGTGGCTCCAACTCTGCATTCCAACCCTCCGTCATAGCCTACTCGTTATTCATCCTGACTTCCAGGCCGTGTCGAAAGGGCGCTCCGGGAATAACAACTTAATGGTAGCTCATGCAAGATTCCGGGGTAGCCTAACCCTTTGTAGGAATTTGCAGTAGATACTCTCCGAACACCGGAAGACGTATGCTCGTATTGTCGCGCAAATCCGTGTTCTCCAAAGGCCAGTGGAATCGATTTTACAAGAGTTGAGTCTAGATAATACGATCTTGGTAATGCACATTGCTGCAGATGGCAGCGCGGACATGTTTCGTGGTGCGGAAATCGTTCGGCTCCGATCTTTCGCTTTCCTAAAACAGACTGGTGTTGCTTTATACTCCTGCTTATTGCTAGCCGCCCTTCCTTTTCAAAGCTGATTCAGCTAGCCTGTAGCTGCATCTAAGGTTTAGCGTTCGGACTTTTCTCGCTGCACCGCCATTAGCGCCCCACCACGCTAACCAGATGTTCAAGACCGTACATACATCCTCCAGCATACTAGTTGCACGGAAATCAGACCGGCCGCATCTTTGATCTTCTCCTTGATGACTCTGAGCATCTCCGCGGAGTAGTAGCTGAACATCTAGGCAGCGCTGTTGACGCTGACCCATGCATGTGTCACTGCACCGATGTGCCTGGCTGATGGCCTTTGATGTCATACTCATGTCGAGCTAATGGCAATGAAGAGTGGTTATCCAATCTTAATCAACTATTCAATGGCATGTGAGAGTTTTCATATTACCTCGGTACGTGGCTGATGAAACACGTAAACAGGTCGTTTCCACCAGTGAAATTCATCCTCATGGCAGTTTATCATACTAATCGTGCGGCAACTAGCTTCCAGATAGCTATCATTAATCTTGACCGATAGCTCAGTAGTCACGAAAGTGAAGGCAGCGACAATTTGTTTGGTAAGGTACATCTTTGATTTTCGAACATCAGCTGAAAGTGAAACACATCATAGATAGTAAAGTAGTAATATTCTTTCCAAGGCCCGAAAGACTTCCAAGTCTTAATTCCCGCCCTACCGTTCAATTCATTCTCATTCATCATATCCACACTCGACTCTCTATCGTCCGATCTCCTTCCCAGTTACCTCTAAACCACCTCTAGTTGTTCGCATTCTGCGGAAGCTGAACACCTTGCGACCAGTTGAAGAAGCTGTCCTTGTCCCAAATCTGCTTGACGCGGCGCAGCTCGGTGCTGTTGTCACCAAAATACGCCTCTTCATAACGCTCGGTCCGCATTTCTCCGTCGGGGAAGTTGACGTACGCAGCCTTCTCCTTCAGAGAGAAGGGCCTCAGCCTCGTCTTGACCGACGCCAAGAAGTCCTTCATCTCCTTCTCCATCTCCTGGTCCTCCCAAACAATGGTGACGTACGTGTGGTACACAGCTTCGCGCCAGAAGAAGGCGGTCTCGCAGGGGGTTTTCTCGGCCGCCTTTCCGCCAGCATGCATCCAAGTGACGGAGAACTCGACCGGCTTGCCAGAGAAGCGGCTGCGGAAAGCCTTCATCTCGTCCCGGACGATGGCGGTGACCTGCTCGATGTTCTGGCTGTCGTTGTTAAGAGAGAAGGAGCTGCAGATGCTGTACGACTTGTTCTCAGGGAGGGACCGTTCGATGTCCTCAGTCCACTGAGCGTCAAGCGTCTTGCGAAGGAACTGAGTCGACTTCTCAGCCGCAGACCGCTCCTTCAGCTGTCCAGCCAGCTCAGGCTGCTCGATATGCTTGTCGACCAGCCCATCGAACTCGTCCTTGCTGCCGTCAAACGACGTGAGGAACCGGACCTTATCGCCCGAAGCCTGCCTCAAGTCGCACACCCAGGCGCTGTCAATAGTCATGCCGTCCGCCCAGTTCGTCGAGTACAACTTATTCATCGTCCCCACAACCTCATCCGTCAGCCCCTCACTCGGCCTCCACTCATACCGCCCCCCAACAACCTCCTCGCCCCGCAACCGCTGCACCCGCAGCTTCATCTGCACCAACACGCCAAAATTCCCACCCCCGGCGCCCCGCAGCGCCCAAAACAACCTCCCCTCATCCGACCCCCGCTCATCCCGCTCGCTCACCGTCACCACCCTCCCCTCCGCCGTCACGACTGTCGCCTCGACCAGCGAATCACTCCCCACCCCAAACCGCCGCGTAAACGGGCCCAGCCCACCGCCGAGCACGAAGCCGCTAACACCCACGCACGGCGCGCGCGCGCCCGTCACGACGACGCCATCCGGCAGCGCCGCATACACGTCGCTCCAGCGGCAGCCGGCGTCGACGGTGACGGTGGTCGGCGCGGCGGCGTTGTCGAGCGCGACGCCGTTCAGCGCGCCTAGGTCGAGCAGGATGCCGCGGGACGCGGTCGAGAAGGCGGCCCAGGAGTGGGCGGCGCAGCGGATGGTGACGGGGAGGTTGAGCGCTTTGGCGTGCTGGATGATGGTCTGGACGTGCGCGGTGGACTGCGGCTTGACGACGCAGTCGGGGTGGGAGGAGGGGCGGTGGAGGAGGTTGGGGGGTGTGGTGACCTGGGTGTAGGCGGGGGAGGTGGGGAGGAGGACGGGGATGTTGGCGGATTGGAAGGCGGAGATGGCGGTGGCGAGGTTGGTGGGGTTGGTGGTGTTGGGGGATGCGAGGATTAGGTCGTTGAAGAGGACGTTGGGCGCGAGGGCGGTGGGCGAGGCCTCTTTTTGGCTGAGGTTGAAGACGGGGATTTCGGGGGGCCCGAAGAAGGTGATGGTGTTGGCCATGGTGTTGGGTTTGGTATGAGATGATTTGAATGTTGGTGTAGAGGAGAGATGTGAGGTGATATGAGCCTCTGAAGTTGATGATATTCCATCAAAACAAACGGCCATTTAATGCTCCATTTATGGCTTTCAGAGTGGCGGGGACGCGTGGAAGACCAAGTGCTAGTCTCGGTCTGTGATTCGTTGCGCTGCAGATCGGAGGAATCATTATCAGCTGGAACATCTTGACCGGCAGATTCATTGTTGAATGAGCTATTATGTTGCAGATGCCGTACCGCGTCAATACACTTTCAGGATGCAAAACGCAAATCCCCCGCAGGGACTACGCGCTATCTACGTACGTGGGGCACCCACTGGAACTTCAAACATTAGCGGCTGCCGAAAGAGAGCTGAGAGGACAAGTCCAGCTTTGCCTTTTCGGGTGTGTATGGATTCGATTCGGTGGAATTCCCCCTCTATGGGTCCGTGAGAAGCATGCTATCTATACGCCACATTGTTGTGATGTACAGGCTATTCCCCTTTGGATGACATTCAGCTCTTGGATGCTGTCATCTTCAGACACGTGGCATGCGGCGGACTACGCTCCGCCACGATTGCGTTTTCGCCCCTGATGTTTGTGCGGCTGATAAGCGTATCGCGCTTTGTGGGGTAGTATTTTTAGCGGCCCCACAGTGACGAACTTGGGGCAGCTGAGTGATGGCGAAGACAGCCAACTCTATAATTGCCTGGGGCACAAACCTTACATGGTCGACAGTGGAATAAAATTCATAGCCTGTCGTTGTATGCAAGAGATTTTGTAGGTTTAATCACACCGCTTTGGCAAAGAACCGAGCCTCACATGTTGTGTGGGGCTTATACGCGCGATCAGATTTGGGCTGCGATCTGCGGGTAGATCCGCAGTGGACATAGATCGCAGATACGAGAACACATTGCAGATCTGCTTGTAGTTCAGCTGACCCTAGCCCTAGTATTTATCGGATGCTGGACAGGCTGAGTAATTTGTGGGTATCTGCTTCCGCGATTGCAAAGCCCCAAGCCCATGAGGCATGATGTCTATTCATTTTCCCATTGGCTAACAACGACACACCTAGAAAAGTCCCGCTCGAGTACGACGCCGGGGTATGTTCCAATGGCGCAATACATCCGCCAAAATTCAACTTCAGCTTGTCGATCGTACTTAGTCTGTTTGCCCAATTGCCAAGGATTGTTCTGGAGGCCACGTGTATCCGCTAATTCATGCGGAGCTTGAACCATATACAGTCCCCTCTCGCTGTCGATGGCTAGCGTGGATTTTCTTTTTTGCTCATGTCATGGGTAGCTGAAGCTATCGTCTGGACGTGTACGCAGAATACAAAAATCGACATTCTCGTCCGGACGATAGCTTCAGCTACCCATATGTGTTATTTTTCTAAGGCAGAGCTGGGGAGTCCTGCTGTTCGTGCTAGCCATCGGCTAGAGGGGGCTGTAGCCATCTTGATCCTGCATTAGTGTGGGGCAGTGCTCTAGCGTCGATGGGGTACGCACGCTAATGCTCACCGGTCCGTGTAAGTGTCGGCTACAGTACAGTGAATGACCTAACCAGAAGCTAAATGCAAGTAGATCGAGGAGACAATGATTCAATGAAAAAAAAGGGAAATAGCAAGGAAGTACTACTCTACGTGGTACCATTGGTTAATACGTAGGCTCTAGGGCCAGAGCTTGTCTAAGTGCTGGTGCGAATCAGGTAATGCAAATGTCAAAAGTTGGATGCCTGTAAATATCGAGCAGTATTTCATGCCCTATACATTCAATTTCTCAGGAGAGGAGGACAAACCGCGGCCCTAATCTGTGATACATTGTTTTGCAGATTAGCGAGTATCAAAAAAAACCTGCCGGAACTTCTTATCCGAAAACCCAATTGTCCCACCAGCAGTTAGATTCGTAGAGCATCTGTGTTATGTGCGCCCTCACCCTGCGCAGCTTGCAGGCGCCAAGGTACCGAATACGTCAGTCTCAGGCTGAAATGGGCGATGAACCGGCACTCCATGCGGACTACCAACGCCTGTTGGGAAACCATTACAATCTGAGTGTCAGCGTTCTGTAAGACGTCTTTGCAATACGTCAATTGTGGTTCAAATCTTGTCTCCGTAAGTGTACGTAGCTTTTCCCCACCACGATAAGAGCTTTCCTTTCACACTAATCCGTTCTACTACATTTGCACAGACATCAAGATGTACATTTCGGAGAAGATGGTATTGCACGATATATTTCCTGGCTTTGTATGACGTTTCAGATGGGCTTCACTCCTTTGCGTAGCCAGCAAAAGTAAACAATTTCAGTTGTTAACGCACACGTTATGGCTAAACATCCCATTGAAATACATTTAATGCCTCGTAGTCTGAATAATCTTGAGAGAATTTTAAAAAGATATGGCTCCCTTACAAAATTGCCGTGTGAAGTCTATGAATCACCTTACTTCTAAGTTCTCACCCATTTCACGTTCCAATCGTAATTGGCTAGAACCCCATCTCCTCGACGACATCGATGCTAGGGATAAAACAGAATCCTTAACTTCGAAGGGGAATCGTACCGGACTGGTGGGCGTAGGACTTGTGACTAACACCTTGGTAGTTACGGGGAGACTGCCCTCGTTCGTCATGTCTAGGATCTTGGTAAGGACCTCAGACATACTATCGATGAGGTGATCGCGCTCATAGTACAAGGCACCATCTATTAGACAGAAAACAGTCACGTCGTTCGGCAGCTGGCGAAGAAGCCATTTGAACAACGAGCACAAGGCGTGGATGTCACCCCACTGCTTCAGATCCTCGTATAGCTCATGTGGAAAGCACCAGATGTCAAAGGTCTGCTGCGATAATAGTTGCACCACAAGGCTGGAGATCATCAATAGTCCTCCAGCGCAAGGGTCGTCCTCAAGGTGGCTGCCGCAGAAGAAAATTAATGGAATGAAGCGTGGATCCGCTCGCAGGGCTGCTTTTAGTGTTGTGCAGAACAGAGATAGTGCAGATACTCTTTGGTTGCCCTCACGGAAGTCGCCGTGGATAAGGAGCATCTCGGATGCCGTGGAGATAATCCAATCCTTGAACCGCTGGTTCTGAACAATACCTTCAGCCCGCATTTGCTGTTCTGAATCCAAACGATTCTTCTTCTCCAAAATATGTTGCATGTCGCTTTCCTCGAAGTTTGGTATACCAATGAAGTCCAAAAAGATCGTCACTTTTGGTGAAATACATTGTGGCTGGTGCAGGAGATCCCGTCCGAGACCGGATGCGATTGATCTTCGCTCGCAGATGGCGATTCTCTGGAGATGACAGAAGTTAGATCAGTGGATCATAGAATGGTTACGCTATTGAGGCTAACCTTCTTGGCTACGGTTGTATTCCGTGAGCAATGAAGTCATCGCATTGAACATGTCACGCTGTCCCTCCTGAGCTTTGACAAACGCCTCATGCATCCTTCTCAATGCTCCGAGTTCTGCGGCAGTTGGAAAAAGTGTGGTCAGCTCTCTTTCTCACACATATTGTGTCTGATAGAGCAAACTTACCGTGCAATATTTTCCTCATAGAATGCTGTGTGTGGTGCATGTGCGAACCAAGGGCATCCTGAACAAGCTGCTGGCTGCAGGATTTCATCTCGCTGAGACTATCACGCAACTCTTTCTGATACTGATCCCCACTGGAGATCGCATTGGCCATTCTTCTGCCTAATGGGGTTATAT
Organism: Lasiodiplodia sp. COLG20; assembly: GCA_009801085.1. Classification (NCBI taxonomy): domain Eukaryota; kingdom Fungi; phylum Ascomycota; class Dothideomycetes; order Botryosphaeriales; family Botryosphaeriaceae; genus Lasiodiplodia; species Lasiodiplodia sp. COLG20. The sequence goes on from VNWV01000047.1 coordinate 42,245, forward strand.
TTGTCAGCCCGTGGGCACTTTTCTGGCATTTCCTTGCACAACCGGTCTCAGTAATGGCTCGGAACGAGTGCTCACCAGTGCTTGACGTAAAGAACTTGATCGCAAGCTCAATCGCCTTGAGTGTGGCAACGACGAGATCCACTGCAGTATCTTTGACTTTGTAGTCGTCAGGGAATGTCTGCAGGAAGAGCTCGATTTCGGAAAATATTTGATCAAGGTCATCGAACCCGTGAACAATCTGGTTCCGTCCGTCTGCAGCAGCTTGTACAGCCTAGTATACGATCAACAACATGCCCTCGGTTGTAAATTGCCCACTGCACGGTCGACAGCTTACCCCGAGAAGAACTTTCACGACACCCAGCACCGGCGCGGTATAATCGATGTCAGGGATGAGCTGTATGCCCTGGATGACTGGCTGGATGTTGTCGGCGGCGCTCCGACGCGTTCTCAGTAACCTACCTTTCATTCCGCCTTTCTCTAAGTAGAGACACCGGGCGGCGTCGAGTTGAGCAGAAACTTCACCCCAGTTGCTTTTGCATCTGATATCATAGCCTTTATCGGTGACTCTCTGAGGAAACGTGTTTTTGAATCGAGCCATTGCATCACCGAAAATTATGTTCTAAAAAGCCATGGAGCTCGCATCGTCTGGAGGCTTTGGTCGAGGATTCACATGCTTTTCTGCGCTGTTTGATGTTGGATTCGCCGGTGCAGATACCGTGATATCTGGTGGGCCAGACCTCAACACCCAACTGCCCGGAACCGAGTCGTACTGCATGTTATGGTTTCGGAAAGCGGGAAGATGTTCCGGTAGGCGATTCTCAATGAAGTCCACAGCCGGTGGCTGGGTCGAAATTCTGGTGGTGATAGACTTCCAGTCTGTCATCCAGATCGATAGGACGCAAAAGAGTGGTATGCGACAAGGGAAAAGGACGCAGGAGAGTGTCAGAAGGCGGTAAGGCTACAGCTTTGAGATCCAGTCAACACATCCCCGAGAATAGCGGCTTATACTACAAAGATTTAGGTACGTACATAGTCCAAGACGATCTATCGAGGAACTCAGTCTTTGGGGAATTCACCGCAGCAGGCTCGAATTTGAACAAATAGTCAGTTGTTTCGCTTTATTCCTGGTTCTTCATTGAGCTGACAAAGATAGGAGACATAAAGAGATACCGCTCCATGGATGATTCGTCGCGCAAATTCGGGAAAGTGTAAATGATGGGTGGATGTGGGTAGACGGAGAAACAGCTATCAGCACCGCAGATCCTCTGGTCGCGCCCCACCCATTATCCGATCCCTACATCGCCGCGGTTGGCGTATCCAGAACGGATCAATTCTAGGCAACAATGCATAGATTACCCCGCAGTGACTACATATTGCATATTGCATGCATTTATTGGTCTAGATAGGGTTTCTACGTGGCGGACTTTAATAGATCAGGTCTATTCAAAAATAGATCTCTCTGCAGAAACATGCTCATATTTCCTACAATGTCAAGATATTGATCCGCGGTCCAATGACGCTCAGAGTTCGTCTTTGCAGGGGTTCCGTTCCGCTCCACTCCAGCTGAACCCACGTAAGGCTCAAATTTGCACATTTTTGGTGAGTCCTGCTTACCATGCTGCACGAACTCTTTTTTTGTGGGGGTTTCCGATTTCACAGCTTCCTTTCACGGATAGTGCTCAACCTGCGGACGAGCAAGCCCGTCGGTTTGCCCGACAAGAGTGGAGACCATAGATACACAGCTTTTCACGCTAGAATGCATGTATCTTATCACCTTTTGCGATCGCTGTCATTTATGGGACTTACGAACCCTGCCTACTGCGCAAGCCTTCTGGCTATGTTAAGGGGCTGAACGTTCTGTGACCAATGGCTTCTTTGTTATCATCTCGTGCCTCAGGCTAATGCAGTATTTCTGAGCAGTGCGATGCAAATGCTAAGCCTGATCCATGATGCAGTAGGATGACTCATCTCACGCTGCATGAGAACTGCATTGCAGGTGGCGTCCAATTTACAAGCTCATACGGACTTATCCCATCAGAAATGCTGATAAGCCTAGTCTCTTAGTAAACGGTATAGCTCAAGTCAAATGTTATTAAGGAACGAGGGAAGACACCCATCTGCTATCGGCTAGAATGCCTATCTCCATGATTGCTTGCATCCGTTTCTCCCGGATAAATGTTGCCGTCCTCTCTGTCTCCCCGTGACCATCATCGGCGAGCTTGATCATCTACTCTTATTTCCTCCATCATGGAAACCGCTTGTGCGACCGCCGATCCAAGCGCTGCTGAAAACGCCGATACTCATGACGTCATCTCAACTGTCACTGGCACACCAGTGAAGTCAGAACGAAACACGAATGAATTGACAAGGGCATCCTCTGGCAATGAAGTATCATCCTCATTGACCGACCCATACCACGACCCTGCAGGCAAACAATCACAAAATGCAGCTAATCCCCTCGACGGACAACATGTTGGCATAACTCACTTGCTCGAGGAAGAACACACTACTCAGAATCTGAGCAATGTTTCTCGCGATGACACCATCAGACAGCCTGGTGAAGCAGGGATTAGCTCTTCCGAGTTGATCGAAGAGATCCGGAGATTGAGAGACAAAGTGTCCAAGATCGAAGAACAAGCCAACCCGAGGCCTAGCTATCCAATTCTCGAGGCCGAATGGAGAACTGCGAGAGAATTGTCCAACACCGACGAAGAAATGAGACTCTGGAAGTGGTTTTTGGAACAAATGAAAGACCTCGCTGAAGACTCAGACCCTGCTACGCCATATCAAGGCCGGACCTACACTTTGAACCTGAATCGCCTTGCGCGAGAGATGTGCGATGATCCTGTGTATGAGAGCGATGTATTAAGATGGAGAAAGAGCTGGGAGCGGAAACTTCCACCGCTAAGGCTCATGCCCTCCGGGTACGAACGAGACGATAGAATCACAGAAGTGAACGTCAGCCGCTTCAGGGATTCTGACGACCAAGCATACGGCAAAGGGGGATTTGAAGACAGCGACTCTGATGGGTCATTGGATTTTGAGTACAACCTCACTATTCTCCGCCAGAGATACTTGCAAAAGGTCGACCGCCTACATGAGGAGAGAGATGTCATGTTGCAGCAGAACTGTGTAAAAAAGCGACAACGAGCACGGGAGTTAGAAGCTCTTCAAAATGAAAAACGGAGGGCAAAGGAAGAGCTGCAGGCTGTAAGGAATGCAAACGAGGAACCCGAAGACCAGGCCCAAAAAGAAGTGGCAGTCCCAGCCGAGAATGCATCAAGGCCTTTCTCGACTTCTGCCCAAGATACAATGGAAAGGGCCACAGATGAACCGTCGCCATCATCCTATGCCTTTCCGAAGCTTAATCGGGTCGATTGGATTCGATTCAAAGCTCTCCGAAATGCCTGCGAAGAAACCTCATTCGCCATCGATGTCTTAGTTGGCGAACCTGTGATCAGGCTTGGCTTTCCCCGTAGTCCGAAGCGATCTAAAAAGGCCAAGTGGGCCGATGACAAAGATCAAATCTCTCAGGACATAACCACTACTACAAAGCAATCCGCAGCTTTGACCGGACAGCCCCCTCTTCCGGAACGCATTCGCATACATTCAAAACAGCTCATCCGAATCCTTGAGAAAATACACGGAGAGAGTGTCGACTCCACTGGATCATTGGTCATCATCCGCCCCTTCAGGGTCCTGATTTACTATAACCAAGCACTTCGTGATTGGTATCAGAAGCTGGAGAAGAAATTCAGTGTCTCGGAGACTTCAAAGAGTAGCTTGACTGGTATGTAAGGTTCGGCTCTCATTTCACTATCAAAGCTGATCAACCAGGGGAAACTACTACAATCCAACCTGCGAATGGCGAAGATCCCACGAAAGAGGAAGTTTCGATTGACGAGCGAACAGTAGAAGAAGATGCCGAGAAGCCTGAAGAAGATGTTGAGAAGCCTGAAGCAGATGCTGAGAAGACTGAAGAGGATGCTGAGAAGCCTGAAGATGACGATCCAGATGATGACTCGACTTCACAAGCGGCTTTACATCATCTACGCTGTCTTCTTGAATTCATGGACACCGACATTGCGAACAAATTGACATACTTGAGGGACACAGGAACCCGCAAGATTCTTTTCTCCGATATTTGGCACCTTTTCAAGCCCGGTGATGAGGTTATTGCAAGTGATGGAAAACAGGTATACAGAGTCATCAACATCACCAGTGCGGCGCACAGAGTTGCTTCATATGGCTGGGCCTCCTGGATTCAGCCCTCCGTCGATGAAGACACGCCTATTGTGGTCGACTGCGTTTATGTCGATTTTGATGGAAAGAGACTCGGTCCGATTAGCAAGCAGTTCATCATAAACAGGTTCGACAATGAGAGGACTGTTACTTCTCTTGAGGTTTACCCACTCCGATTTTACAGTCCCAGGAGAGGGCAGTTGACAGATGATGGAGACGGTGATGAAAACTTTCGACGACAGCTCATCGTCCGGGGCCGAAAATTTGCAGAGATAGCCGCAGCAACACATAAGCACATGTACTATGCCGGACAAGCTCTTGAGACGAGAGAAGACATCGAAAGCCAAGTTGTCGTGGACTTCGAGCTAGCACTATCCGCGGAGGAAAACAAGGACAAGGATTGGACACCGATGATTGAAGAAAGAATCAATATTGAGTCTCAAGAGGAAAAGAAGAAGGAACCTTGCCGAGCAGAATGCTGCCGAAACGAGAATATTCACGATGATTCCTTTGTGGAAACGAAACGCAACGAGGAGTACGTGGCGAGTCTCTTTCCAGATTCTCGTGAGAGGCTGCCTTCCGTGGCCATTTTCCCTCGGTCGGCTCAAGACACAAAGTCGCCTGAAAATAGATTATCTGAAGAGGACTTGATTATGATGTCATATCGGGTTTTCGCATTTGTCCTTCGCACCCGTAAATGGGGTAAGTTCGAGTCTCAGTACTCAAGAAGGGGCACTACTAACAAATGTAAACAGAGAAACTGGATCTTACACATCTGACCGACGTGAAAAGATCGGATAGGGGTGGACAAGGCACCGCTCATGAAAAGGAGGGTAAAACCGCGTTCGATCGCCTCGTCCTCCCCAAAGACCACAAAGAAATGGTAGAATCTCTGATTTCACAGCATTTCCGTGACAAGGAGTCCTCACAAAGCAAGGCCGACCAATTTGATATCGTGCGTGGAAAAGGTAAGATTCTGAGCGCCCCGCCGACAAAGTATAGGGTTGGCATTGATACCGTTCACAGGAAAGGGCCTGATTCTACTCCTTCACGGCGCTCCAGGTGTAGGGAAGACGAGCACAGCAGGTAATCCTGCCATCGTATTCATCAAATATTTATACTGACAATTTGCCTCTGCTAGAGGGGGTGGCGGAGTTATTCAAGAAGCCTTTGTTTCAGATAACGTGCGGTATGTTTCCATTAACTCTGTGGTAATACATCCCAGACATGTTTTGGCCGGAAATTAAAATTCCTTAGGTGACCTCGGCACGACCGCAGCAGAGGTAGAAAAGGCTTTAGAGACAAATTTCGCCCTTGCCAATAGATGGGGATCCATTCTACTTCTTGACGAGGCCGATGTGTTCCTCTCGGCAAGGAACCCGAAAGACTTTGTGAGAAATGGCTTGGTAGCAGGTCTGGAGAACTCGTACTCTTTTGTCTGATAGGATAAGGAACTGATTACTCTTCCAGTATTCCTTCGAGTCTTGGAGTACTACGCCGGGATCCTGTTCCTCACCACCAACCGCATTGGCGACTTCGACGAAGCGTTCGCGTCACGAATCCATATCAGCCTCTATTATCCACCGCTGGACCAGGAATCAACGAAGAAGGTTTTCGAACTGAATTTAGAGATGATTGAAGAGCGTATGAGGATCAAAAACCGGGAAATTGAGATCAAGAAGGAAAAGATCATCGCTTTTGCTGGGGACTATTGGATTGACCACGAAAACGCGCGGTGGAACGGACACCAGATCAGGAACGCTTGCCAAACAGCTTTGGCACTAGCAGAGTTTGAAGCTCACGGCGGGAGCGCAATGAATCCGAACGCCATTGTCAAGCTCAAGCCTAAGCATATCATAAAAGTCGCCGAGTCCTACCTTGAGTTTACGCAGTACCTCATCGACTTGTACGGTACGGATGACAGTCGGCGTGCCATGGAAAGTGGACTTCGGAGACACGATCACATCTTCGATGGTCAACGCAGTCGCCCGCAACGTTTCCAAGACTTGGCCCTAAAGTTTGCAACCACCCGGAGGCAACATGCGCCTGAGGAGAGTCATAGGCCTGGCGGCTATCGGATGAGTTCGCACCATTCGGACTCTCCTGAAAACAGACCTAAAGCTCCAAAGACAAGGCGCTACTCACCTGCTGGTGCGCCGGCACCTAACGACAGCTCCTCTGAAGAAGAACTGCAGGGCAATCACCCACATCGGCGGGTCTTGTATAGCCAGGATACGGCCACAATGCGGGACCCACTCGATCATGACGATGGGTATAAGTGGACTCAGCAGCGAGGCTATGGAGCTAGTCATTCAGCAAGTCGACTGGGCTCAAGATACGAACGCTCCGAAGACGAAGGCATTCCCGGTATGGCTCATGAATCTTTCTACGAAGGTCGAACGCCGTCCAAAAATCCACGAAGCAGCAGGCTTTTCCGTAGTGAGGAGTAATTTGTCATTTGTGTTGGTGGAAAGCAGACGTCAAAACTCAGAATATGCTCAAAACACCCAAATTGTAGAGCATATTCCTTTTTTCAGTTTCGGGTTTTATATTTACCTTCACCTGGTTTAGCTCATTAAGGCTACATGTCTTTCCCCGGCTGCTGTCACAAGATTTCGATATCTGCTGATGGTAAAGGGGAAGGTCCCAATAGATGACATCGATAATATCAGGTTGCTACATGTGAAATATATTGCTTTTGCCCGTCATATAGCTTTTCCCATTGATAGTACCAACGTTGCTCTAGCCTCCATTGTCCAGAATCTACCCTGGGCGAAATACATCTACATTCGAATGCTTCCCCAGCCCCGCCCATCTCCCATTCATTACGAACCCCTGCCCATATCGTGACTTCATGTTGAGATGGGCATAGCGCAGCCGGCACTTGTTTGCGATTCGCCAACCCCACCTTCAGCTTGGCATGCATGCCACGCTTGGCCACGATGCTATACGCTCAGAAGCTTCTGCATTGTCAGCTCCCCGTCTCGAGCTACGCTTTCCCCACCAATTAAGTGCTACAACATCGTACGCATGGCGCCTTGGCCTTGCCTGGCCGACGTGCGCCTGAGACAAATGGGCTCTCAATCGGGGCATGCATGTAAGCTTAGCTCGACGGCATAGGACAGAGTTCCTCATTTTGTCTTTGACTGCTCCTGGAGTATAATATTCGCTGGTGAAAATTAGTGGTGGCGTGGGCGTTCACAAGGCTACGCCTATTCCTATTGAGGCGGCGTTTCCTTGGCCTCGACACCAGAGGTAAATGGGAAAGTGCTAATATGTAACCATCGTTAGCAGTGTTGCCCTTCTCCTGCTATCTCTGAGCGCTGTACCCTTTCAGCCCATAAAGTCAGTACTAGCGTATTGAAATCTTTGCTGTGTCGTGAAGCATGATCACCGCTTGCGTGTACAATGAAATGACGACCTCTAAGGTGGTCTGCATGGTGACGCGGGAGAATATACTCAAATTGCCAAGGCGCTAAGGTAAAAACATAGGTCTCAAAGTTAACCAGATTCGGGAGGGATGCCGTAGGGATACGCTATCCATCTCCGCCTCCAAATCAACCACGCCACCATGTGATTGGCACCAGATAAGAGTCACTTTGGACATCAAACAACGCGCAAGCTTGGGCTGTGCGAATACTCACGTTGGTGAATGGATGCCGGAGTGGAATGGCTCACAGATGTCTTCCGATTAGCTAAAAATCCCCCAATCGTCGCGCCGTGTAATCCTGGACGTGGATAAGATGAATTCCAGCCTCGTCACAATCCTAGCGTATCAATCTTTCGACGAATGATTTCTCCTCACCAGCAGGTTTTTCTCACCGGTCGAACGGCGTGTAGCGCACTGCCCGCTGCACTGCCCGCTGCACCTAAGTCTCGTAAGCACACTTATAACCTCCAGGAGCCGTTCTACATATCCAGCTGTCGAGCAACATCGAATATTTTGCTCCAACAAAGCGGTGCATGACAGACAGATTACGATCACATCAGATTATCTCAGCTTAGCGAAGGCTTCGCGAGGATGGAATGCCCAAAACGGCGGAATATTGCCACAGGTCCATTCCTCAAGAATGAGGTATAGCTGCCCAAAAGCACCCATTGAACTTTTCTGCTTCTCTGACTCTGCAAAAACTGACCAGTTTCAGGCAAATGATATTAAAAGAGATCCAGGTCTCTTCGAAAGACTTGGCCTTCGCCTGCTAGCTGCAAACGCTGCTGCATTTGCTCTTATGCTGGTCTCCATTGTTTTTCTGTTCTATCTCTGGTTCGCAGACCATGCGAACAGTACCTGGCGTCACATCATGGTTGGAGCTTGGATCGGTCAAGCAGTCACTCTCTGCAGTATCGCTATCCGTCTAGCCATTGGAACCCAGGCTGGCACTGCTGTTGCATTTCTGGCAAGCATCTCACTGGAGTCCTCCGGAAATAGCGGTATCCTAGTGGACCAGGCACCCGCCTTGTCACTCGCTCGGTGTGTCAACACTGGTCCTATGGCATCTTTATGCCTCTTTTGGCGGAACATCTATCAAAAGAGGGATCGCGCTGTGGTGGCCTTGATGACCGTCCTGGCAATAACATCATTTGTTGGTCAATTCACTTCTACGCTCTTACTGTGGGACATTGAGTCAGAGAGCGTACAAGGCTTCCCAAATTCATCCAGAATCTATTTTGGTGGTCTGATGGAAGACTACCTTCAGAAGGACATCGGAAAGTTCCAAGACAACTCGAATTACTGGGCGTCTGCCGCTGCTGATTATCCTATATTCGCGGAATGGTCATCCAACCCTAATCTTTTGCCCGATTACATAAGGGACACTGGCCCAACGATCCGCGCTTTTTTACCGATAAGGTCGAACGAAGAACGATCAGCTATCACTAAATACGTCGGACCCGCTTCTTTGTTTGACGCTCGAGTTTTATGCATCCGCCCCAACATCACGAATTTCAATATTAGAGAGGTCGTACACGACGAAACTCCATATCTTACTGGAAAGCTCGAACCTTGGACCAAGGATAATATCGACGACGCTTTGGTTTCTCATCACTCCGGCCATTTCTTCAACTGCAGCTTAGCCGAATTGAAATGGGTCAGTTCGCGAAGCATGTACAAAGTCTGTGGTTTGCTGCCCGATGCTGGAGGTCTCATGAGTAGCCTTGATCCTACACACAACAGTACTATTAACCATACATACGCTTCGGTGGCTTATCAATCTCCAAGGTGGTGGGCGAACGGTAGCGGAAAACCTTGGCCAATCGAACTAGGCCATACGATAATCTTCATGAGTGCAGTCCTTCCAACACATGAATCTTCCGAGTTTATAACGGATGGATTTAATTCCAAAGTTGGATCACCAATCACAGAGAAACGGGGGGCGTGGCTCGAATTCGTGTCGACCGGTCATATACCAGGCATGCGACTAAGCGCTACCGTATGCTACGACGCCCTGTAAGATATCACATATGTACTGAGGTTTGGCATATGATGTTGACGGATCAGGTATCAATCACAGTTTACTGCACGAGTCAAGCACATACAGGACTTTCCAATAATTGCGACAAAACGCACCAAGCAACCCGAACCAAAGATTAGCTGGACTAATAGCAGTGGAACCTTTGAAACCAACGAACTGCGAAGTCAACTTGATGGGCAATACAACAGCACGAAAGATCGTGCTGTGATGGATTTAGATTTGACGAATGCAAAAGAAATGTTGCAAGAACATGTCAGAACCTGGGTGCCAAACTGGGGAGACAGAAAAGACTGGAATGGATTCAATTACCGTAAGACACTCAAAAATGGCATAGTAGGAAGTTTGTGCTAACTGGTGGATAAATAGGTGGGCAGTTTACGGAGAATCCTCTGAATTTGTCAACCATCCTTTCGCGTGTCCACCGTGACAGAACTATGGATTTCCTCAACTTAGCAGTTTGGAGTCCGTTTGAAACGTGGCTGAACACTAGCTACAGCATTCGGTTTAGGGGGCCATACAACGCTATGGGCACGCTGGTAGGCTACCCGAGCGGCGTGCCAAGCACCGGGCTCCACTACATGATCGATGAAATGGTCCAAAAGATACTCGAGGAGACCGACAATCCTGCTCTAGCCTGGCAAGCACTTACCACTTCCGTCATGAGATCTGTATACTACGACCGGTTACCAACCTTCAGCGCCGAAGAAACTGTCACAATCACCAGAGTCATTTCTTGCCTAATACCTGTCGGGCGTACCGGCTTCACTATTGCTATGATAAATATCTTTGTGCATCATGCATTTGTCGTCGCCACTTTTGTCTGGTTCATTTGCTCAACGAGGTACTCCAGGATCAATTGCGCTTGGCAAGCTGTAGCTCAGATCAAGGCGCCAGAGACTGAGGAACTACTGGACAAGGCAACCATGGTGGACGACAAAATGGTCAAGAAGTGGGTTGAAGAGGATGAGAATCTTCGGGAGAGAAGATTTAAGATTAAATTGGAACCCGAAAATCGGCGTGTTTGTTTGTCATAAACTTTCATATAACGACTGTGGCTTCGAATAGCCCAGTATGCTCTTCATATTTCTAGCCTATCTTTACTGTACGTATTGGCTTTTTGAATATCGAAGATTATGCCCAAATGCTCCAATGCGTGAAGTTATCTTTAGGGAGAGGTGAGGTCACCTCAATCAGCAAGTTAATTGCATGATCATCTTGCTTACCGATAACCAACATGCTAAAAAGAGAGGATTCTATGCACTTAAGCGCGCGCAAGGGATTAATCGCGAAGTGACTGTGCCAAAATATCTCAAAGAATCGTAAAATCGGCAATAGCTTTGTCGTGTGTACTGGCGGACAGTAGACCACGAGCTCCATGGATGTTCAACACATTCGAAATACAGGGTAGGACAAGTTTTACTTCCACTTAACGTTGCGTGTGGGATAGTTCCCTCATTTAGTTCCGGTGTTTGTTTGTAGCTTCACGTGGCATGGCTGGTTTGGCCACATGCTTTTCCCTTCTGTCACAAGATTTAAACATCTGCAGATAGTCTGGAAATGTGAAGATTTTGGTAGTACTAGGTTCTCATGTCTTTTAGACCCCTTACATAAATTTCATCACTAGAACTCATATTACTTTGACCTCCGCAATCCAGGAACCAACCATGAACCCGCATCAAAACGCCTCCCCAGCCCCACCCCTCCTCCCATCCTTCCACCCACCCCTACCCCTACCGCCCCTCCCACCTCTACCACCGCCACCCGCGGCCGTATCTCCCTTCATCCCCTCAACCCCACCATCCCCCACAACAACCCCATCCCTCACCAACACCTTCCCGGCCTTCCTATCCTCAACCCTCTCAAAAAACTCCAACCCCAACACACCCCCCTTCTCCCCATCCCCCTCCGTCAAAACCACCCCATTCGCGCTCCGCCAAAACGGCACCCCCGCCGCCAACGCCTTCTTCAAATCGACGTAAATCAGCACGCGCGACGTGTTCCGCATGCCCGAAATGACGGGCGGCTGGACCTGCTTGTCCGCACTCTCCGCCGCCTGCTCCGCCTCCCCCTCCTCGATCCGCGCAAACCCAGCCGGCAATCCAGGCGCCAAGTGCACGTGATTCCGCTTCATCGGCTTGAGGCCGCCGGAGGCGAGGATGACAGGCCACGCGGCGGCGGTGGTGCCGTGGACGCACATGGGTGGGAAGTCCGCGTCGTCGGCGGTGAGTGGCGTGAGGAGGCCTTCGCTGGCGACGGAGTTGATGCTGTGGCCTTGGTTGGCGCGGATGAGGTAGGCGGAGGGGTCGTCGGGGTCGGAAGGTGGGTCCGAGGTGGAGGAGGAGGAGGGTGCGGGGTCGGTCGTGTCGGAGGATGGCGCTTCGCTGATGGGGATGAGGGAGAAGCGCTGCTTGTCGTTGGTGGTGACGATGGTGCGGATCTCGGGGAAGGTGACTTTGAGGGATTTCATGGTTTTGGTTTGGAGCTGTGCGGGGTGGTGTTAGTCATGAAGGCAGAGGAAAGTTGCTGTCGTGTCGAATGGGAGCACTCATTGTTGGATTGTGCGAAAGGAGGATGGAGGATTGGACGAGAGTCATATGAGACGCAGCGAGAAACGGAAACCACATTAAAATCACTAGAATCCCAAACCCAAGGATCCCACAAAACAACAGGAAGACAACATGAAAAAGGAAAGGAAGGGTCAACATACCAGCTTCTGCACAGAGATGTACCCTCCCGGCCCCAGCTTCAGTCCCTCATCCTCAGCCGAATGCCGCAATATCCTGCTCATCTTCTTTGACACCTGCACGTCTCTCGGCAGCGGGCCGCCTCTGCCTCTTCCTCCTCCTCTACCGCTGCGAGAAGACATACTACTACTGTTGCGAGTGCCTGGTAAGACCGCTTCCCCTGCTGCACGCAAAGGTGTGAGTAATCGCCGAATGATTGCGGCTGAGGTGGGTTATCACGTGATTGTCCTGGATTTTGAGGTGGCGTGCTGAGTGTGCACTTGAGGTAAGGTGATAAAATGTGTGATGATGATGCCTGTTTGTGTTATGGGTGAGGCGGGGGACGCGTCGTTAAGTGCGTTGATGAGGGGCAGGCAGTAGTGACGTTTAGGCCGTTCCACAGGAATTTTTTAAAGTTGGCTCTGGGGAAGGTTGGGATGTCGCACGCATGACTCATGCAAGGGTCCGCCGGCAACGAGTTTTGCAGGCTCGGTGAGCGGAAACAATCACCGCACGCTGCGAGATTATGACTAGTTGAACATGTAGTGAGAAATTAGAGACTTAGTTGCCTAGAAAATCGTAGATCGAATCTGTTTCCGGCTAAATGTGAAGATTGCTCACTATGAGCCAGAATGGTTTGCAATGGTTGGTCTATTCCATGCCCTTAACGCTCATTCAACACAACACACCACACTGGTATCTAATAAACACCATCTCCTAAATATCGCTCACCTAAAGAAGACTTACCCACCACCGCTCAACACCGCTTCCTCCACCTCACCCCATCTCACCTCCTCACCTCAACAACCCACACATACACTGACAATCCGGCACGGGGCACGTCTTATGCTTCGCAAACCAATCCCGCGCATGATGCCCATGAAACCCATGCGTACACGTCATGCAAAACACCATCTGCCTTGCCTCATGGTCCTCATCCTTCAAGCTCTCTGCGCCGCCCACCGTCGCCGGGTCCGGGCTGCCCAGCCACATCATGCAGATGCCACAACGCGGCATGCGGCGCCCGCACCGCGGACACACCAGGCCCGAGTTGTGGCTCGGCGAGTTGCCGCTGTAGTTGAGCGGTTTGCTCGCGGGTTTGGCAGGCTTGCCGGTGATGGCTGCCGCCGCTGCCGCCGCCGCGACGGCGGTGTTGGCTGTGGGTGGTATCGCGGCCGGGGTGCCTGCGCCGGCGGCAGCGCCGTTGTTCTGCTCGCCGGACGATGACGGGAGGGGCACGAGCTGGTCGCCGCGGCGGGCGAGGGCGAGCTGGCAGTGCATGCAGCGGATGGTGATCTGGCGGGGGAAAGGCTTGTTGAGGCAGGCGCCGTCGCGGGTGGTGGCGACCTTGTTGTGGGCGACGATGAAGCGGGTGCGCTCGAGGAAGCAGCGCCACGTCTGCAGCTGCAGGAAGTATATCTCGGTCCAGTAGTCCCAGCGCGCGTCGCTGACGTACAGCGGGTTGGTGCGCGCCATGACGAGTACGGCGGTTTGCACGTCGCCGAACTTGGCGATGTACTGCTCGAGCAGGTCCATGGCGCGCTCGCCCAGCCCCGTGAAGACGAGGCCCTCGATGTCGCCGTAGACGCGCGCGCCGTGCGAGACGAGCTTGATGAATTGCGTCAACTGGTCGTCGTCGAGGTACTTGAGGGCGACGCCGACGCGGTCGACAAGCGAGAGCTCTTCGACTTTTGTGACGGCCTCCCAGTTGCCCGTGATGAAATATTGGAGAAGCGCTTTGAGGTACGGATCCTCCGTTTCTTCGGCCATCCATTCGCAGAGCTCGCGCTGGTCCTTGTTCACAGTGTCGCAGGCGATGACGGCACCCAGGCCGATGTTCTGGAGCAATCGCTGACGGACAAGCTGCTTGAGGAAGTCAAGCGCTATGTCCTTGTGACCCTTGAAGACAGCAAGGACAATGGCTTTGTAGTACTGTCCTTGCTCGATGAGAGCCTTGCAGTTTTCTCGTATCCTCTGAGCAGAGAAAGTCCATCCGCAGATGGCCAAGCAGAGCTGACGGTGTTCCGGGCGCTGGGTCTTGACGCCTTGAAAGGGCGGATACTCCTTCTCTTGTACGATCTCACGGATCACATTGCGGAAGTCCGGCGGCGACACCGATGGTCTTCCAATGAGCCGATACCCGTTCTGCTTCCCTCCAAGACTGTTCTCCCAAATGTACGCGACACCGAGGTAGCTCAGATCAACTCCATCAGCGACCATGCCGCCGTCCTTGGCCAGATCATCGAGCCGCTGCACGAGCTCCCAAACACCTACGAGCCATGGGTCATTGGAGAGAATCTGCTTGTTCTTCTTCCAGTCCAGGCAGTAGCCCTCTTTTGCACGCCTCTTTGCAACACCGAGAGCTTTCAGAGTATCACTGATGCCCATATGCACATCGGGGAACCCTAAAGTTAGCAACTGCTCGTGGCGCTCGCGACTCGTCGTTGCCTTTGCGCGGTCGGGGGCTTTATGGGCAAAGTTCTCCATGCTCAGCTTTTCGATACGAGCGAATGAACCGATGGTGTTGGACTTGAATGCACCTTGTGAAGGCCTCCTCTCATCGATGACGCGAACCTGTAACCTCTCGAGATCTTCGGAGATGGGCCCATCGGGCGGCGTGGGTTCCGCAACGGCCATCTGGTCACAGTAGATTTCGTCCAACGCGGTGAAGCGGACGGTTGGAGCTTGTGTGGGGATCTTGGTGACCTTGATCTCACGGTTGTACTGTAGGTTGATGGTGCTGTGCGCCCCGACGGGAGATCCTTCGGCCATAAAATCGAACGCCATGGACCGAGTCGACTCGTCCTGGCCGTACACCGGGTCGTACCATGGGTAATGGAGAGTGTGGCTGTACTTGGTGAAGTGCTGGTATCGAGAGGAATTGCCCGATGAGCCGGGTACCTGGTCCTTGCACTCGAACTGGGCTATCTCGACGACCTTGAGCTCGCCGGTATTTGAGATGGCACCGAAACACCCACGTTTGGTACCACTGAAGCGAAGACCCCAGATGGCGGCACCGTGGGTGTTGTCCACAGCGGGCCTCAGCTCGAGCACGGCACCAGCAGGAGCTTCGGACGAGGGAGTGGTGGGGCCCGGTCGAGAAGCAAAACGGCGATCCCACACGCTGACCGTCGGGTCCCCAGTAGGACCGGCGGAAATGATGTAGTTCTCGTCCAAGGGATCAATGGCCAGATTGTGCACCTGGCGGGTCCCGTATTGGGCAGCGCTGACAGGGGCGGAGTCTGCGGTTGTGGCGTCAATCTCAGGCACAGGCCAAGGCGGGGCGATAGTCACGTACCACGGAGGTCATAGATGCGAATGCACTGGCGCGACACACCGGCAACAAGGGTCTGTGGATGGCCGGGGAAGAACTTGATGCTCGTGATTGCTTCTGAGCTGGCAAGCTTCTTGTAGGGCTCCTGCTGGGCGGTGTAGGAGCCGAGATTGAGGTCATATATGTTCATGCAAAAGTCATTGCGGACTCTATCAAGGCCGGTGGCCAGCAGATTGCCGGTACTGAAGGCGATGGAGTTGCATTTGCGCTGATGCTTGATGGGGAAGGATTGGATAAAGTCGGAGTTGGGACGGCCGGCATCGATCTCCAGCAGACTTGCTTCTCCAGAGGCGGAGCCTATGGCCACATAGTGCTCATGGGTTTTGGACCAATCGAAGGCGGTGAAGTTGGGCAGCTTGTCGCGGGCAGCCAGCTGCTTCCAGCGGACCGTGTTCTTGTCAACATTGTCGACCTCACACAGACGAAGGCGGTTCCCCGCGACGTCTACGATGATGAAATGCGGCGACTGCTGGTGAGCATGAGGCGACCAGCGGATAGCGGCTTCCATCGTATCTCAGAGGGGAATGAAGCGAGGACTGGGGCCAGAAACGGGAGGCTGGCCATGTCACGGGCGGAAGCGAGCTGCAAGCCGAGGCGGCATGGCTCCAGCGTGGAGGGATGGTGGTGCTGGAGCTGAGGTCAGAGCTTTGGGCGTCGACGCTGAGGAACGGGCCGAGGAAGCGCCGCCGGCCCTGCATCAATCCAAAGAATTTCCGTCGCGACTCCAACACCGCCGACAATCATGCCCGGCCTGAAGCGCTCCCGCGCACAAGTCGACGCTGCTGAAGATTCCGCTCGCTCTTCCGCCGACCGCTCCAGCAAAATGAACCAAGCCAAACGCAAGGCCGACGGCAACGCGCCGCACGCGAAAAAGCAGAAGACGGCCAGCGCCAAACACCCGCCGACCAAGAAGTACCAGCCCAAGAAGTTCTCGCTCAACCCGCTCAAGGCCCGCATCCGCGACCTGCGCCGCCAGCTGTCGCGCAATGGCGACGACATGCCTGCCAACGTGCGCGTCGACAAGGAGCGCGAGCTGCAGGCCTGCGAGCACGAGCTGGCCGTCGCCGAGGCGGAGCGCATCAAGCAAGACATGATCCCGCGCTACCACAAGGTCCGCTTCTTCGGTACGTCTCTCACAATCTTCGCTATTCTGCCATGGTGCATGCTAACAGCCTCAAAGAACGCCAAAAAGCCACGCGCTTCCTCAAGAAGGCTGTCAAGCGCCTGAATGACAACTCGGACCCCGAAAAGCACGCCGAACTCGAGCGTGAGAAGCACGTCTGCGAAGTCGACCTCAACTACACCCTTTACTACCCGCTGATCCGCGCCTACGTCTCGCTCTACGCTACCTCCAAGAACAAGGATGAGACGGATGGCGTTTCGGCGACAACCCGCATCGGAGGAGACAAGGAAATGTGGGAGCTGGTGGAGAAGAAGATGCAGGACAACACTCTGGATGCTCTGCGAAATGGGCTGGAATGGAGGGAAGGGGCGCCTGAGACGGCATCTTCGGCAACGCCTGCTGCCGCTCCGGCGCAGAAGAAGTCTACCAAGGCTCCTACTGCGAAGTCCGCCGCCAAAGCTACCAAGGAAGAAGAATCTGGCGACGAGAGTGATGGTGGCTTCTTCGAATGAGGGGTCTCGTGCACTGGGTTTGCGGCATAGCGTGGCGTTATGGTATTGGCTTGTCTGGCCTGGCGTTTGAAAAGGACAAAAGCATTGGCTATGCAGAAAAACAATGGTTTCGCTGCTGTGTGGGAATCGGAGATGGGCGGTATGATTGTGAATATACATAAGAATATTGTTTAGAAGGTAGATATGATGGTATATATCACAGGACGAAGGTACGTGCCTGTCGAAGCAGACCTGGGTTCTCTCCATGACATGGCAGACGCATACTCGCAATATGGCTCCTCATGACCATTTGACGTCTTCTACTGCGTATGAGCAAAATGGACTTCCACATTGATTCAAGTTTCAGCGAGCAAAAGAGCAAAAAGCAACCGTAGGGTCATCACGCCTTTCCACAACCCGCAGGCCTCTCCCAACCCAGCGCAGGAACCGAAGTATGACACTGAGCTAGAATCGAACCCTTGAACTGCTTCAGACGCTCACCTAAACGGGTAACCCAACAGATCACAAACAATTCGGGTTTTACACCTTAAGGTTCTGGTGGCAAGGCATAGTGCCGTAGCATACTCCGTTGCACTAACCATCTGTAACAGAAGCGCTCGCTTTCACGGTTTACATAATGCAGGCTCGGATACTGCTTCCAATTGGGCGTATGCGTACGATTTGCTGCGGTTTGATGCTGTGAAATGTTCTCACGATGTCATTTTCCCGCCCGACTTGCTTGCGCAATGATGAGAACGATAGTCATTGTAGTTTACTGCGTTACTATGCTCGCAGGAAGGTGATATCAATTGCTCGTTACTGGTGAAGTTCGTCTGCGGTCAAATGCTCATGCGACAGCTTGCACAGAAAAGGTTAGCGTGCCCTAACGCGTGGTTTATCAACCTGTCATCCAATTCGTAGTCCCAGTTCAACCTTACCGACACCTTCAATTGGAATCACGATTTGCTCCAAAATGAGTTGCATGCGTGCCGTGCCGTCATCTTTAGGCGGATGGTCGAGTAAGTACTAGATGGCGCAGTCATTCGGTTTGCAACGCATACCCCGCCCAAACGTTGAAGAGGATTTAAATTTCAGTGCTGATATTCAACAATTGAACAGTGTCAAGAAGTCATCGGGCCATGGCATCGGCAGCATCGAGCCCTCGGCATCTCCGGGTCGGACTTTTCGAAGCTCAAGCTCTTCGAAAGCCGCAACACAGCAACGTCTTCGACCGCCGGCGCTCAGTTCTAATTCCGACGCCGGATCGCCTCGGGGATAAGCTTGGCCGAGGCTTCGTGACTATAGGTGAGTGTGGCCAATTACGGGCGCCGCAGTCATCCCCACAGGCCGGCACTTATCCGATGATGTCAGCCGAACGCGACCCCGCCCCCGCGCCGAACGCGTCGACAGGGAGAGCTCCGCATACCTCGACGCCATCGCGCCGTGCGGAATCGGATTTAGCGCTCCTCAAAAGAAGCTCGACTCTTCCTCGTCCGGTCAGCATTGGCTCTTTTGCTGCTCAGTATAGCACCAGCTCCAGAGATACCCCTTCCGCAATGGCACCGCAGTGGACTCATCTCATCCGCTTCATCGCGAAGGAGGACGGCCAGATACATCTCGGCCAGATCGACGCCGCGAAGTACCCTGACGTCGGCATTGCCGTGTTTGAGGGCAAGGAGGTCGCCGCAAAGGAGGTCACGGGCGGCTTGTTCGATGGCGTTGTGACGGAGCGCGTTCTGCACGTGGACAAGGTAGGCTTGCAGTATTCCCCATCTGGAGAAAGAGCTTGGATATCAATTGGGCCTCTCCGGGCACAGATGATCTGAGACAAAGAACATCATGCTCACCACGTTACCAGCTCCTCTCGCCCGTCACCGTCGACCAGGTGCCGCTGATCCGCTGCCTGGGCCTCAACTACCGCGACCACGCCAAGGAAGCCAGCATGCCGATTCCGAACGAGCCGATCCTGTTCATCAAGCCGCGCACGGCGCTCAACGGGCCCTTCCCGGCCAAGATCAACGTGCCCAAGGTGGCGCAGGACGGCACGTCCGACTACGAGGCCGAGCTGACCATCGTCATCGCCAAGGACGGCAAGGACATCCCCGAGGACAAGGCCCTCGACTACGTGCTCGGCTACACCTGCGGCAACGACGTCTCGGCCCGCGCCCAGCAGTTCAAGAACAGCCAGTGGTGCTTCTCCAAGGGCTTCGACGGCAGCGCGCCCGTCGGCCCCGTGCTCGTTAGCGGCAAGGCCATTGGCGATCCGCACCAGCTGGATATCAAGGCCATTCACAACAAGAGCGTCGTGCAGGACTCGAACACGAAGTATGTAGAAGATCTGGGGAGACTGTTGCTTTGTTAGAATGCGGACTGACCGTGTCGTAGGGAGATGATTTTCAACATCGCGAAGACGGTGTCGTTCCTGTCGATCGGCACGACGCTGGAGAAGGGCACCCTGATCATGACCGGCACTGGCCCGGGCGTCGGCGCTATGCGGAATCCCAAGGTCGTGCTCCAGAACGGCGACGACATGCGGGTGCACATCCAGGGTATCGGGACATTGATTAACGAAGTGTACTATGAATAGGAGGAGAGGTGAAGAGACGCGTGAGGTTGGGGGAAGTGGGACCTATAGACCCGGCAGAAAAAGCAATAACAACCAACGTCTCAGGCGCGTCGGACCGGAACCCGAGAAATTGCGGGATTAAGTGAGCCGAATGCCTGGTATTCTCTTTCGCTTTTATTCCGTCTTGTCTGTGGGGCAAAGGTTTGATGTGCAAAGAGAAGAAGGTTGACCCGAGAATTTCGGAAGAAGTGGAGGAGACGGTGAGCAAGCGCGAGCGGCGCGGATCGAGACAGACCCACAACTGTTCCGAAGATTCCCTTCTCTCGCCACCAGGAGCTCAGCTTCGTCACCATCTATGCAATCCAGCAGCTGCACTGTTACAAACCTGTACGACAAACCCTTACTAAATTTCATTCAGGACGCGTCGCATTAAAGCTCGCCGAACCGAGGAGTCGCCCGCTAACCTCGGGATGTAACCCCGGGGTAGATCAGATCTGACTAGCCCAGATGGAACCTGAGTATGACACAGGTCCGCTGATTGCACTTTTACTCATCATACAGCGGCATTTTCCAACGGTGTAAGGGTGCCTCAATATTCTCGCGGTCTCCAGCTCTGCCGCCGGGTACAGAGAAACCGTACTCGTCTTCTCGTGTTCGTGGAGTGGGGCAATTATTCAGTGCATCCAAATTCCAAATTAATTCACTCGCTTATCGGATCAGCTGGGGCACGTGTGTCGTAGTGGCCGTTTTTGCTTTGTTTGAAAAAGCAGGGAGTACTGGGCAGGATCAGCCCTTCTGGAACATTGAAGGATCAGCTCTTCTTTTCTTTCCAGGGATGCTCATGATGCTCATGCCGAGGTACGTTGAACCCTTTCGGTCCTCCTTTGGTGATATGATCCTAGGCGAAACGCTTCAAAAGCAAACATCCCTGGCCTCATATCGCCGATCGTTGTACTAAAACGGCCAGGCACAGAATAGTGGACCTCGGTATGCTGCGTCTGCTCGTAATGCGTATAGCAAAGACAGCTGATGTTTGCAGCAGATGCGGATAGGCGACCCACAGTTTTGATCCTTCCTGATCTAGGTCTTTACATGCTCAAACGCTGTGGGTACCACCCCGGATCATGGTTCTCTCCACGCCGCACGCCACTCTTATCGCGTCATTTGTGCTCGGATGCCAATCAATTGATGCCATGAGGAATCAGCCCTTAGAACGCCGAGACACGCCAAGGGACAGTGGGTTGATCTCAATTTGGAACCCCGCACCGTGCAGATGAGGCCCCTAGGCCAAAATGCTTGTTACTCACATCAGAATAAGGAATAAGGTGTGTATAATTTCTTTCCCCGGAGCCGTGTGGGCTACTCGTTACGGGGATGTGTACAGAAATTCCCATCTAACAATATGTCCGAGACAGAAAAAGTGAAAAGACCCAAACTCCATACCCTTGTAGACCCTGGCCTCTAGTTATCCACCTTTGCTGTCAACCTCATAATTGCCTCACCAAGCTCTCGCAAGGTTGCGGCGTCTCTCGGCACCGTGTGGCCTTTGCCGTGGTCAAAGAGCTCTGCCGTATCTTCATCGCAGAGGTTGAACAAAGCCATTGCTCCGTGAATGTACGGATCGTAGCAGCCAACGATGTGACAGGTCGGAATGTCAATGACATCGTCGCACTCATCGGCCAACAAGGCATGCACGTCGCCGTTGTTTTCCAGTTTCAGCGGAGGCCAGCCAGCCAGGAATATGGCGGCCTGGAGTACGATTAGCCGTTTGAATCAACGGTCATGCTGGTGGGAGTTCCTACTTTGATCCGGCGTGGGATTCCATGCTCCTCAAACCGCCGACGCTCCTCCAACACAAGGCTGGCTGCAGTCGTTGCTCCTTCGGAGTAGCCGAGAATACCCTTTGGTGATAATCGTCAACTATCAGTTTTCGAGCTTCCTTTCTGGTCTACTTACTTCGATCTCCGGATCCGCATCAATCACGTCAAACAGGTGGTTGAGGCATTTCCGCAAGTTCAAGCCGTTGCCGTTAGCAGGGCCCTGCTCGAAGAGGCGGCGCATGGTATCTTCAGCCGAGATGCCCTCAGGGAAATCGCGGATCTTGTCGAGGATGTCTTCAAAGCCCTCCATACCGTCGAATTCGACAAAGCGGTACAGTGGACCAGGACCAAAGTAGTCCTCGAAGCCTGGAGGCGGCTTCGCCGGGACTGTGCCTTGGGTCCATGTGAAATCGACCACGCCAGTCTTCTCGCATTCGGCAGCGAAGGGACCGAGCTGGACCTTGAAATTCTGCGGGAGCTGTTAGCCATGGTACTGGAGATACGCGGGTCCTCGAGTGTGCAGACCTGTGCGCTGCCGTAGGCGCCGGGGAGACAGAGGAACTTCATGACGACTGTGGAAGGTGACAGAATGTCGATAGAGCTCGTCGACAGGACTGGACGGTTGGTCTGTTATCTACCCCGAGCACGCGTAGGGAGACACCAAGTGTTTCGTTTTCCTTTTCAATACTTTCGAAGCACGCAACGGGCGCCTGAAAGATAGCGCGTCTGCGATATCAAAGGGAGCGATCTGCACCACCAAGATATTGGCGGCGATGGTTGCCACGTACGGGCCAGACCCCCCGCGGCAAGTCTTGTCGAAACAAGCAGGATCGCCTGACGGAAAAAGCGATAGCGCTGGGAGGGCCAAGCCTTAGCCACGCGGCCGACTTTAATAAATCTCTTTCACCGATTGTCCAGGCTGGAACGATGCTCGTCCGACCGTTTTGCGGCTCTCTCGTTTCCTGCGGCAAGGACGGGCCGAGAGGGACAGACCGAGAATCCGAGGCCTGACCAGCCGGTCGGGAATGATGTAACAAAACGCGGTGTCCGTGTCGCGCGAGTGCTTCACATCCGGAAACCTTGTCCGAAACCCCATCCGAGCGCCGCGTTTTAGTGTACCACTCAGAGGACGTAAATCACGCTGCTATCTGGTGCCATGACTCTCGGGCACGAGCTATGACTGTTGCGATGGAACCACGACCCTGGGAAATGGTGCAATTAATGTTCCGGGGTCAAGGATTCGTTATCCGACGGCCCTCTTAAGCTAGCGAGACTCAACAGAGAAAGAAAAATGGGGCCCCTGGGGAATGGGGGATGCCTGTGTGACAACAAAGGGGATCGTCGACCGAGAAGACTCCGGACCAACGGGAGCGGGGGGATCGGTCGTTGGTGCTGCGCCGAACAGAGCTTATCCACACCCCAGCCCGCCTAGCCAACTCCGCAACTCCGTTCTTTCCAATTTCGCCCTCTCTGGCCTGAAAATCATGCAGCCCTGCAGATATTCCTCAATAAGGTGTCTCACACGGAAGTATTCAGGCAGGTGGAGCCCTGACTGATCGTTTGACATTGAACTCAATCATTGATCTGCACCATCACATGTGTGGTACGGCCACCTTCCTGTCTTGGAGAGTGCGCACTACCCTCCACCATGTCCTCAGCCCGCCGTCTGTCCCAGGTCGAAAAAGGAACATTACGTACGTTTCAATGTAGGGCCTCGCGTAGCAGAGATTGGGTCCTGTGATGAGATTGGAGGTTCTGGACAGTTCGGATACCGAGGCCATTTTCTACGGTTGCCACCGCAGACATAAAATGGACAGCCTGACAGCACCCACCCACCTGGTTCGATACCAAGTCCCTCGGCAGCTACCACTCTACGTATATACCCCCGCCGGCACTGCACCTTGCATGCTTCTCTGAGTAGTGAGCCTCCTTGTTTCTCACCATTGTCTCTCGTTTACCACATCAAGCTTGCGAAACAGACCCAGGTCAGAGCCATGGCTCAGCCGGTACCAAACCAGGGCTATGATGGCAGCCTCATGCCCGTCGCCATTGTCGGCATGTCCTGCCGCCTGCCCGGGGACGTGTCGACGCTCGAGGAGTTCTGGCGCCTGATGTCCAGGGCACGCAGCGGATGGTCTGAGATACCAGCGGATCGCTTCAGCAAAGACGCCTACTGGCACCCCAACCCGGAGAAGAAAGGCTGCTTCAACAACGTCGGCGGCTACTTCCTCAACCAGGACCTAGCGTGCTTCGACGCCCCCTTCTTCAACATCACGGCGCAGGAAGCACAGTCGTTAGGTAAGTCATCACGCGTCCCCGCCTTATCAGCACGCGATTCGTTTTAGCTGATCGCCATTCCTTGGCACCCACAGATCCGCAGCAGCGAATCTTGCTCGAGTGCGCCTACGAGGCGCTAGAGAACGCGGGCGTGCCGAAAGAGTCGGTGATCGGCTCCAACACGGGCGTCTTCGTGGGCGGCGCGGCGTCCGACTACCGCCTGGGCAACCTGCGCGACGCGGATCACACGCCCATGTTCGACATCACGGGCAACCATGAGTCGATCCTGTCCAACCGCATCTCGTACTACTTCGATCTGCGGGGCCCGAGCTGCACCGTCGATACGGCGTGCTCGTCGAGCTTGTACGCGCTGCACCATGCCGTGCAGAGCATACGGGCCGGCGAGTCGGACCAGGCGATCGTCGCCGCTTGCCACATCAATCTCGCCCCGGATGACTTCGTGAGCATGTCCATGTCTAGGTTGGTTTTGGTCCATTTTTCGATAGTGTTGCGAGATAAGGAGCTGACTAGTACACAGGCTCTTCTCCGAAGAGGGTAAAACCTATGCGTTCGATCACCGCGCCAAGTCTGGATTCGCACGTGGCGAAGGCGCCGGGTGCTTGGTCCTGAAGCCGCTGGATCAGGCGATCCGTGACAATGACAGAGTGCGGGCGGTCATTGTCAACACTGGTGTGAACCAGGACGGCAGAACCGTTGGTAAGTAATGTCAACATCGAGAGTTGTCCTAGTACTCACACGTGCGCAGGCTTATCGAGCCCGAGCGGCGAGGCGCAGGAGCGTCTGATGCGCGAAGTCTACGCCAAGGCAAACATCAGCCCTGAAGACACTGGTTTTGTTGAGGCACACGGCACTGGCACAAAGGCTGGTGATCCTATCGAAGCCACAGCTATTCATCGTGTTTTCGGCAAGGGCCGGACGACGCGGCAGCCGCTGTACTTCGGTTCGGTGAAGACCAACGTCGGGCATCTCGAGAATGCCAGCGGTCTGGTTTCTGTCATCAAGGCGGCGATGATGCTAGAGAGGGGGTTCATCCTGCCGAACATCAACTTCGAAAAGCCCAATGAGGCAATACCTCTGGCCCAATGGAACATGAAGGTGAGATATCATTACTCTGTTTTTTTTTCCTTGTGAGGACGGGACACCTTGCTCACACCAAACCACCCAGGTTCCCACAACCCAACGCCCCTGGCCAACCACCAAGCGTTACATTAGCATCAACAACTTCGGCTTCGGCGGCTCCAACGCGCACGCGGTCCTCACCAGACCCCCTCTCCCGCCTAAAACCGCCCTCGCAAAGGAAAGCGCCGACCCCATCCCACGCCTCTTCGTCCTCTCGGCCAACGACGAGAAAGCCGCGCGCGCCTCCATGGACGCGCTCGGCGTCTTCCTCGAGCAGCACCCCGAAGTCTTCCAAAAGTCGCTAACCCGCAACATCGCCTACACGCTCTGCCAGCGGCGCTCGCACCTGGCCTGGCGCGTCGCCTGCGTCGCGTCCTCGTCCAACGAGCTCGCCATCGCGCTGAACAGCCCCGACACCAAGCCGGGCCGCTGCGCGCCGCAAACACCGCCGAAGATCGCGTTCGTGTACACGGGCCAGGGCGCGCAGTGGCACGCCATGGGCCGCGAGCTGCTCGATGCGTACCCCGTCTTTGCCGAGTCGATGCGTAAGGCGGATGAGTGTCTGAAGGGGATCGGCGCGGACTTCTCGCTCGTTGAGGAATTGATGCTGGATAAGGAGACTTCTAGGGTTGGCCTCGCGCACATCAGCCAGCCCATCTGCACCGCCGTGCAGCTCGCCCTGACCGACCTGCTCGCGTCGTGGGGCGTGCGGCCGGCGGCCGTGACGGGCCACTCGAGCGGCGAGATCGGCGCCGCGTACGCGGCCGGCCTGCTGGGTCTCGAGGACGCGATGGCGGTGGCGTATCATAGAGGCCAGGCCGTGATCCGGTTGAAGGAGAAGCATCCGGACCTGCGCGGCGCGATGCTGGCGGTCGGGGTCGGCGCGGAGGAGGTGCGGCCGCTGCTGAAGACGCTGAAGAGTGCGGGTGGGGTGGTTGTGGCGTGCGAGAACTCGCCGAATTCGATCACGGCGTCGGGCGACGTGGAGGCGGTGGAGGAGCTGGCGGCCAAGATCGAGGAGATGCAGCAGTTCAACCGCAAGCTGAGGGTTGATGTGGCGTATCACTCGCCGCACATGGGGCTGGTGGCGGACGAGTACCGCGCGGCGATACAGGACGTCAAGCCGCTGCCGGAGCAGCAGTCTGCTGTCTTCTACTCGTCGCTGCACGGGAAGAAGGTCGAGGGAGACGTCCTGGACGCGTCGTACTGGGTCGACAACCTGACCAAGCCCGTCCTCTTCTCTACTTCCCTGCGCGAGCTCTGCATCGCCAGCACCCCCGACATCCTCGTCGAAGTGGGCCCGCATTCCGCGCTCGAGGGCCCCGTCAAGCAGATCCTCAAAGCCCTCGACGGCAAGCAGGCCAGCAAGACCAGCTACCTGCCTTCCCTCGTCCGCAACAAGAACGCCGTCACCACGTGCCTCGAGCTGGCCGGCAAGCTGTTCACGAAGGGCCACACGGCGCTGTCGTTCGAGCAGATCAACGCGCCCAAGGACGAAGTCAAGACGCCCGTCTTCCTCGCGGAGATGCCGCCGTACCCCTGGTCGCACGGCCAGAACACCCGCTACTGGAGCGAGTCCCGCATCAGCAAGAACCACCGCATCAAGCGGTTTCCGCGGCACGACCTACTAGGCCGCCTGGCCGACTACTCGAACAACGAGCTCGAGCCGACGTGGAAGAACGTCGTCTCGACCGACGACCTGCCCTGGCTGCGCGACCACCGCATGCAGGAGCTGACCACCTTCCCCTTCGCCGGCTTCGTCTGCATGGCCGTCGAGGCCGCGGCGCAGCGGGCAGTCATGCGTGGTGGTGCTAGCAGTCTCGAGGAGGTGGTGACCGACCACCGCTTCGTCCTCCGCGAGGTGCTCGTCACGCGCCCGCTGCTGCTCGAGGACGGGAGCGAGTACGAGACGACCCTCACCCTGCGGCCCTACGCCGAGGGCACCCGCGCCTACGCCGACGCCTGGGACGAGTTCCGCATCTGCTCGTGGACCGAGGCGAAGGGGTGGACGGAGCACTGCCGCGGGCTCGTCGGCGTGCGGAAAGCCTCCTCCTCCTCTAACCCCGTCTCTGAAGACCATAGCAGCGTCCGCCGCCAAGCTACACAACGGCTCCAGGCGGCAAAGGAACTATGCAACACCACCACCACACCCCCCATCGACCCCACTCTCTTCTACACCCACCTCTCCACCGCCGGCGCCTGCTACGGCCCGCTCTTCCGCAACGTGCTCGACCTGCGCGCCACCGCCTCCACCGCCCTCGCCACCATCGCCGTGCCCGACACCGCCGCTTCCATGCCGCTCGGCTACGAGGCCGCGGGCTCGCTCGTCCACGCCGCTTTCCTGGACCAGGTGTTCCAGCTCGCGTTCCCCATGCTCGGCGCTGGGCGCTGCGAGGACGGCATGCGCGGCACGCTGTACATGCCGTCGGCGGTGCGGGAGATTAGTGTGAAAGCGGGCGCCGTGCCGACGGGCGTGGGCGAGAGGATGAGGGTCGTTGCGGGGGGAAGGCCGGATTTGGTTAATCCGAGGCCGGTGGAGTTTAGGATGGAGGGGTGGAGGGAGGGGGTTGAGGAAGAGGGGGCGGAGCCGGCGGTGAGTTTTGAGGGGCTGACGTTTAGCCCGATTAAGGGGGGTGCGGGGGGTGCTGGGGAGGAGGCGGAGCCGAGGGAGGTGTGCTTTAAGTTGGTGTGGGAGCCGCTGGAGAAGAAGACCGAGGCGCATGAGGGCAATGGGGTTGTCAATGGTGGGGAGAAGTCTCATACCAATGGGGTAAATGGCGTCAACGGGCACTCGAACGGCACGAATGGGCATCATCACGACCAGTCCAACGGGACGAACGGCGTCAACGGCAAGGCGGAGACCGACAAGGACACTTCCAGCCCATCCGTCGTCATCGTCGCTGACGCTCTCGAATCGAACCCGCTCCCAGCCGCCCTGGCAGATGCCATCGCCATCCGCACCAACCAGACTCCGACAGTGTCGTCTCTAGCAGGAGCCGATGCTGCAGACAAGCTGTGCATCGTCCTGTCCGAGCTCGACAGCCCAGTGCTCTCTACCGCCACCCCCGAGACGTTCGCCCAAGTCCAGAAGCTGCTGACCAAGTCCGCCGGCGTGCTCTGGGTGACGCGCGGAGCCTACAAGTCCGCCACCAACCCCGAGTCCAACATGGCCGTCGGCCTCATCCGCTCCGTCCGCTCGGAAACCGCAGCGAAGGCTGCCACGCTGGACCTGGACCCTCACTCTGCCAGCAGCACGACGGAAAAGGTGGACCTGATCATGAAAGTCTTCAAGCGCACCGTCATGGCCTCCTCGCCACCAGACGACGACACCAACGCCACCACCGACATGGAATACGCCGAGCACTCCGGCGCCCTCGTCGTCCCCCGCATCGTCCCCGACCCGGCCACCAGCCTCTTCGTGCACCGCGAAGCCTCCTCCTCCTCCCCCAGCTCCACCACGACCCCCTACCTCCAACCCTTCCCCCAACCCAGCGACCACCGCCGCCTCCGCCTCGCCATCGACACCCCCGGCGCCCTGGACTCGCTCTACTTCACCGACTCCGACTCCCCACCCCTCGCGCCCGACGAAATCGAACTCCACATCCACGCCACGGGCATCAACTTCAAAGACATCGTCATCGCCATGGGCCAGCTCCCCAACCCCTCCCCCACCGCCTCCCTCGGCATCGAGGCCGCCGGCGTCGTTTCGCGCGTCGGGTCCGCCGTCTCTACCCTCGCCCCCGGCGACCGCGTCGCCGCCATGCCCGACGGCGCGTACGGCACGCACACGCGGTGTAAAGCGTCCAGCGCGGCGCGCATACCGGCCGAGATGAGCTTCGAGTCGGCCGCGTCGATCCCGATCGTCTTCTGCACCGCGTACCACGCGCTGGTCGACCTGGCGCGGCTGCAGCGGGGCGAGCGCGTGTTGGTGCATGCCGCCGCGGGCGGCGTGGGGCAGGCGTGCGTGCAGCTGGCAAAGATGCTGGGGGCGGAGGTGTATGCGACGGTCGGGAGTAGCGAGAAGAAGGCGTTGTTGGTCGAGGCGTACGGGGTGCCGGCGGAGCGGGTGTTTTACTCGCGCGATACGGCGTTTGGGGATGCGGTGAGGGCGGCGACGCCGGGCGGTGAGGGGGTGGATGTGGTGGTGAATAGTCTTGCGGGCGAGTTCCTGCGCGAGTCGTGGGCTTGTTTGGCGCCGTTTGGGCGGTTCGTCGAGATTGGGAAGAGGGATATTACGGCGAATACGCGGCTTGAGATGGCGCGGTTTGCGGATTGCGCGACGTTTGCGTCGTTGGATTTGACGCGGTTGGCGAATGATCGGCCGAAGGTTATGGCGAGGGTGTTGGAGGCGGTGATGAGGTTGTTTGAGTTTGGGGCCGTGAGGCCGGTGCAGCCGGTTAAGGTGGTTGGTGTGGGTGAGGTTGAGGCGGCGTTTAGGCTGTTGCAGAGCGGGAAGACGATGGGGAAGGTCGTGGTTGTGCCGAGGGCGGGGGAGAAGGTCATGGTGAGTGGTGGCTCATATACGTTTGGCTTCAGACGCAGGGCTCAAGGACTGACATTTTTCTCGCTAGGCTACCCATCCTCGCAAGAGAGACCTGTTCCGCCCCGACGCTTCGTACCTAATCGTCGGCGGTACCGGCGGTCTCGGCCGCAGCATGGCCAAGTGGATGGTGCAGAAGGGGGCGCGCACCGTCGTCCTGCTGTCTCGCAGCGGGAAGACGGACGGCAAGGTCGGCCAGCTGATCGAAGACATGCAGCAGTCAGCCGGCGCCAACATCGTCGTCCGCGCCTGCGACGTCGCCGACGAGCAGAGCGTCAAAGCCCTCATCGACGACTGCACCAACACCCTCCCGCCCATCCGCGGCGTCATCCACGCCGCCATGGTCCTACGAGTAAGCAACGCCCTTCCCCCCTCCCTCTCCTCCTCCATCCCCTAACCCCATTCGCCCCTAGGACACCCTCTTCGAAAACATGACCTACCCCGACTTCCACACCGTCATCTCCTCCAAGGTCGCCGGCGCCTGGAACATCCACAACACCCTCCTCGCCTCCTCCACCCCCCTCGACTTCTTCATCGCCCTCTCCTCCGTCGCCGCCATCGTCGGCAACCGCGGCCAGGCCGCCTACGCCGCCGCCAACGCCTTCCTCGACGCCTTCGTCCAGCACCGCCGCGTCGTCCTCGGCCTGCCCGCTACTTCTATCGACCTGACCGCCGTGTCTGACGTCGGCTACCTCGCCGACAGCGTCGACGCGGCGCGCCGGCAGGAAGTGCTGACGAATATCGGTGGCGACACGCTTGTCGAGGCCGAGGTGCTCGCGCTGCTGGCGGCGGCGGTGGAGCGCGAAGGGCTGGAGAGTTGTGGCGGGCATTGTTTGACCGGGCTGCGGTTTCCGCGAGCGGAGGGAGGCGTGCAGCCGCAGTTGCCGTTTTATGCGGACGATGCGAAGTTCAGCGTGTTGCGGGCTGCGGCGCTGGCGGATGCGGAGGCTGCTGATGTAAGCAAGGAGGGTGGTGCGGCGGTGAAGGTCTCGCTGGCGCAGGGGCTGGCGCGCGCGGCGGGTAAAGAGGCGGCGGTTGATTTGGTGTCGCGCGCGTTGCTGGAGAAGCTGTCGGCCATTTTGACGGTGCCGTTGGAGGATATGGATGCGGATGCGGAGAGGAGCGTGACGACGTATGGCCTGGATTCGCTGAATGCGATTGAATTAAGGAACTGGATTGCGAGGGAGGTGAGGGGTGTGAACTTGCAGGTTTTGGAGCTGTTGACGAGTGGGAGTGTGAGGGCGTTGGCTGGGGTGGTGGTGAAGAGGGCGGGGTTGGAGTTCAAGGACGAGGGTGAGCAGGCTGAGGCGTGATGGGATCGATTTGGGAAATCTGTCTAGATGGAATGAGATCGGAGGAGTTTTGGTTCTTGGTGGGTCTCATTGGTCGGGAGTTCATTCCTCGGTTAGAGTAGTAGGCGTTTGTTTTTCTGCTCTAGATCCCGATCGTTTTTGTCTTCTTTACGTTGTTGATATTTCCATACATACTATCTCCCACCTGGTTGTGCAAGCGATACAGACATGCAAGTATATGTTTTGTCAGCCATATTCAACTGCTCTTATTTGCTCGTCAAATTTACACTCAAATTGAAGGAAAATCCGGTGAGTGCATCCTTCGCTTGAATCAGTGGTATATATCTGTGTCGCTTGCAACACTGGGAGACGGTAATTGTAAACGTGTCGCGTGCACTCAACTTCTACCCATAATTCCCCTTTGTGGTATGTGCTCGATGTCGCGATAGACGGAGAGGAGCTAAGCTGGTAGGGGAATTTAGTTGGCACTACCACTTAGTACCGAAGACCCTGCTCTCGTATTCGGGGTTCGGGCCGTAAACGGGCATTACCCGCTGTCTTGTTCGTTCTTTCTCCTTTCTCTTGACTTGACAAGCTGAAGTTACAACAAGGATTGGCTGGTACGTCTGGGCCAAAATCAAATGGCCTACTCCTAAATAAAATGAGGCCTTCTGTAGCGCTCCTTCTGCAGCTTCAGCCGTGATGATTGTCGATTACTTTGACGTAAATTCAATGGTCTTCTTATCGGTTGGGCGACTGCCGCGCACAGCGTCGTCAGGCCGCGTCGATCTGCTAAGCGCTAGGAGAATAAAAGGAGTGGAACAAGATGCAAGGGAGTGCTGCGTTGCGGTGCTAAATACTGGCGTAGATCCTTCTGGCGGTGACAGCAGCCACATGTGGGGGGCGTCGGGTGCGTCTGTAGTGTGCGGGGTTCGGTAATCGGCTACAAATACTTGATTATACAAGTACCTGGAGACGATCGCCGAGACCTGCCGGAGCCACTCATCTGACCTGAGACGGCGTCATCGTTAGCAGGTATTCAGGGACGGCAGACGGATCCCTTCGGAGCCGGGCCGGCGTACCGCGAGGGACGGATATCTTAGGCTGCCTGTCAACCACTATTGCGTGGCGAGTAGGATGAGGGTTGACGTGGACTCTCCCGCCTTCTACGCCTCTTCTCCGCCCACCCTCATCGTTTCGCACCTCGCTTGCTTGCGGCTCCCCGATCGCTGACTCTTTAACGCATGATTTTGGACAATTAGCACACCACGTGCCGCGTCTCCCTGCGACGGGTCCAGCCCAACCCAAACCTATTCGCTGGCGGAACAGTTCCATAGACGTCGACGGACTTACCTCCGAACCCTTAGCGTTCCGCGCTATCGCTTCCCCCCTTCTTTTCGCTTGTTTCATCCCTACCGCTCTTTATTTTATCGCGACGCCATCCTCAGCCGCGCCGTGCCGCGTCTCTGCAATAATAATTCCACGCCCCAAAAAAGAACAAAACAGAAAGAACCCAAAACGAACACGCCCCGCATAAACGCCTCCCGAAACTCAAAAACCCCTCAACCTTATACCAACACCCCCATCTTCTTTTCCTCCACCTTCAAAACAAAAAATTCTCCGACAACACCTTTTTATTACTCTCTCGGCACTCCTCGGCGATCCTTGCGTGGATCAACGTCGGCTCTTCTCTGTGGATACATACCCCCTTCCCCCCGGAGCTGCGCCCGCGCAGGATACGAACCGCACGTAACACCATGCCGTCCAAACGCGGCTCTGTCGCCACATCCACCACCACCAACGCCACTGCCGACGTCGACGACGCCGCCATCCGCAAGCGCAAGCAGAACCGCCTCTCGCAGCAATGCCTGCGAGAAAAGCGCTCCGCCGGTGTCGCTAATCAGTCGTTTTTCGAGCGGCTGGGCGCCGACATCCGGCGGTTGCGCGAGGTGTGCGAGCGGCAGGGAGGAGGGGGAGGCAGTGGCGGTGGCGGGATGAATGGGGCTGGGGATGGCGGGGTTGATGTGGTGGCGGAACTGGTGCGGATTAATGAGGGGTTGATTGAGGAGAATCGGTGTCTACGAGAGGCAGTGCTGCGGATGCGGAAGAAGTTGCTGAGTATGAGTGGGCAGGCGACTGCGGCGGCTGGTGAGTTCTCCCTGTTCATTCTCCTTTTCTCTATTTTCCCCCTCTCTCTCCTGCGAGATTTGGAGAGCCTGGAGCGGAAAACAGCACAAGACGGCAAGCAGGTGGGGCCAATGCAGGGGGGAAGGAAGCTGACGTGCATAACACAGAGGACCCAGTGTTCCAGAAAATCCTGGGGAAGGAGTCCGATGCGCCTGAAACGACGGGCGGCGGCAGCGGCTCGGCGCCAAACAAGCGGCGGAAGACCTCGTCGAGCACCGGATCGGGGTCGGCGTCGGGTAGGGCTGTCGGATATGCATCGTCGGATGCGGATGAGCCGGATCGCAGCGAACGAACAGCGATCGATGAAGAGGGGATCCTGGCAAACTTTCCGGTCGAACCGTCTGGATCCTTCAACCCCCTGGTAGCTGCAACATCTGCGCCCCAGGCCAACGCCATGCAAGCCTTCCATCAACAACATCGGCCGGGAGATCCGCTATGCATGGAGTTTCCGCAAACAAGCAGACCGCTGCCGGGCCAGGACTTCCACACCGCGCCGAACTTCTCGTTTACGAGTGTTCCGCAGATTTCTTTGACGAATACGGCTATCTTGGACGCTTGGATGAGCCGCTCGTACGGTAATCTCTTGACCCAGAAGATCGAGAATGTATGCGTGCAGTACGTCCTGAAATCGAGAGCTTGCAAGTTGGACATGGGAGGTGGTCTTGGACCTCTCTTCCAGCAGTTTGATGAGAGAGCAATGGTCGACCGGCTGGCAGATATTGCAGTGCACATGATATTTGACGACACTGGGCTAGGAAGATTCATCAACATCCTTGAGGTTTGCTCCACGAGTCTCGTTCCGATAGACGTAGCTAACCTTTGCGTAGGGGGCAAGGGACTTCCTCCGCTCAGCTGTATCATGCCACATCATGCTGGGCTGTGCAAAACCGCACGACATAGTCGACGAAACCGTCACCGACACTCCCGCCTTGACCACCAGCGCTAAGCCCGCCATCGTCGACCTCATCGCATGGCCGTCCCTCCGCGACCAGATGATGTTCCACAGCAGCTTCTACGACCTCGACGAAATGGTCGAGGATGTCGTCAACTACTGCGTTGCCGACATCCCCGAGCAGAACCTTGCGTTGCAGATGTACAGCACCCCGCCAATTGTCTACCCGCATGTCACTAGCCCCCAGGACTACGAATCCGTCAAGCCGTTCAGGTTCGCGGAGCGCGAGTTCACCCACAAGATGATGCAGATCAGTAACCGCGATCTGTTTGACATCATTGCCCAGCGGATGGAGGAGCCGCCGTGCACGACCGCTAGCATTCATGCGCATTCGGACATGTTGCGGACGTCGGAGAGCGAGTGCTTGCCGGCGAAGACGGAAATGGCGAGAACCTTTAAGGAGTATAGACTAAGCGACGCCTTCTTCAAGAAGTATCCGTTCTTGCAGTGCTCGTCATGTAAGTCTACGACCATGAAACGTGTATGTGTGACCATGAGTGGACTAACGAGCAGAAAGTGGCATCTCCGTATCCCTTCTTACCCTCCTCGAAAATCCAGAACTACTGAGTGATCCATCTGCCATGACGACAATGACGACTACGAGTGTACGGACTGTAAATACTGCATTAATGGCCCCCGACTGCTGTTGTAAATTCTGGCTTCAACGGCTTTGAACACAAATGGCCCCGATTTGCCCCCGGATCCGGCGTTGGTTCCTTCCCACCTCGCCTCCTCGCCTACCAGCTCTCCTCCAAGCCCGAGCGCAGCCTCCGATCCGCCAGATACATAAACAAAGTTACGTCCGCTTAGACGCATCTCAAGAATTTCCTAGGGGGGGGGTTTCTGGCCCGGCGTTGAATAACATGGTGTGGAAAAACAGCATAGCCCTCAGGGGATGCATGCAAAGAAGTCAAAAGCCGAAACGTTGAGTGATTTTTAGGGAGAAGAAGGAAAGAGTGATACCACTGGTGACTCCATTATGGGAGCAGCGAGCAAAGGGCTATGATATGAGGTGGAGAGCGGAGCTACACCCGGCCTGCTCGGTTTTCAATGACCTCGATTACCCAGTGACTGGCAGGACGCCGAATGTCACCCGACGATCGTTAGCCCTCCTGTCTGAGAGGCTGAAAATCATTTGTGAGAAAGTGTATTCTCGTAAAATAGACGCAATTAATACTGCAGGAGATATTAATTCTCCAGATGTCTTCATCTAAAACTTTTCTTATCTGAACCCGTGGATTTGCACCCCGTCTGACCAGAAATGTGTACAGTCCCCTCTCGCAGCCCATGGCGTGGATTAATTTTCCTTGTGTCATACGTGGGTGAAGCTGTCCTCCGGACTGATAAGTAGAATTTTATTTCCGCGTTCTTGTCAGGACGATAGCTTCAACTACCCATATATGTCACTTTCCGAAGAACATGCTGAGTTATGGTTACGGCTGGGGCCTTATTGTTCTTCACGCTAGCCGTCGGCTGCGAAACCCCCCTGTACACAAACGTCCCTTCAGATGTCCTCTTCATCTCAAAGGATTCCCTGAACTCTTCAGACTCGACTCCGCCTCATTGCGAATAAGGATAAGAGGCGCTTAAAGTTAAAAAATCTACTAAGAAAGTTACTGAAACGTTTAAAGTAAATCGCAGGTATGTACTGAGTCCTACCAGATGCCAAGATGCTAAGCGGGGGCCAATGGCGGTGAGCTCGCCTGCTGATCTAAACACGGTGTAGGCTGTGCACGAGGTGCTCGTGTGGAAGTTGCCAGGTTACCTAAGCAGACTTGATCATCTCGGCTGAAGACAGCAGCAACCCGCCCCAGCTGCCTTCATTAGAATCAGATGTTTCTTTTTTCTCGGCATGGAATTGAGTCTTACGCCCACGTTTCTTCACTTCTTCTTCGGAGACCGAAGAAGACCCACGTAGGTGTTGCCACATCTCTACCTGGAGTCAACCTGCAAATGCCAATGCCTCATTACTCCGGTCCTTGCGTTGGTGTTGGCTTACGATCTCCGTGGACTAGACCGTTTTCGTACTCGGCAATTGGGGCTGAAGAACAAAGAAGGCAGACAACGTGGGGAATGTGGGGGCCTAACCGTTTTGGTAAGAAAGTCATTCCTCATTGCGGAGAACTACAGGAGGCTTCAGGCAGATACTACTGTAAGGCTTTCCAAGTTGGCTTCTCAGTCGCATGCTGGCGACCTTCGTCCTCTGGAGCATACGCAGGAACTTAGGCGTACACTGTTGAGTTGGGGTCTAAAGGAACCGCTGGAATCCAATAGGTTGATGGAATCCAAAAAGGATCGTCTCTTAGCTATAGGTGATGTAATTGATGGTGCCGCTGACCCGTCTTGTCATCCGAGACCCTTACACTGCCCCAGGAAGCGTAGTTCGATGTCTGAGTATGTTACGTCAATAGATATCGTCAAGTACTGGTCAGGCGAGACGGAAACTCTATAAAGCCCACTACTCCTGCGACTTTGACTGCTCAAAATCAAGCCTCTATATCTTCCACTACACGGCCTCAACGTCTTCATCAAACAACCATGAAGTTCTCTTACATCGGCCTCATTGCTGCAGCCCTCGCCTGGCCTGCTGCCGCCGCCGCCGTTGCCGGCGATGCCGACACGAACAACTCTGCTGTAAGTCGGGCTATCACAAGACTGTGAGCTTGTCACTAACCAGAGCTTCCAGCTACACAACCCCAATCTGAGCACTCGCGCCACGATTAAATGTCCCAAAGTCCAAAGCAGCATCGTCGATTCATGCAAGCGGTGGTGCAGTTGCACTGGAGGGAAGATCTATTGCACGGGAGATGATGTGACTGCTGATGACTGCAAGACTGCCAAGTGCAAGTGTTAGTGGATGTAAAGAGAGGGGGAGAAGATTCTACTGCGAAATTTGGTTCTGTTGCCAGTTTTGCCGTTTTTGCTGGGGTTTGCTCATGAGGATCCCATGACGATCGCTTGTATCTCTTTTGCTAGCTACCCGCTATCTGTAGGTAGTCTATACAATCAACTTAACCTCATCTTCTTCACAGACCTTTCTTTCCTTTCTTCAAT